>JASANE010017106.1:0-48557 GCA_030248225.1 Trileptium ribeirensis
TGCATCTACTTTAACAAATTCAGTTACGTATTGCTGTTGACTTTTTACCAACGCACCAGTACAATATAAATACAGTCATTTGAACAATGTAACAATACAATAATTAATAAATCACACCACGATACAGAATTGCTAATGAAATAGGTGAAACCGAGTGAACAAAATTCCCGTTCGACTACAAAATGCAAAAATTAAAAAAAACATTGAAATTTTACAATAAATATGGCTAAATTGGGTATAAGACACCAACCATGCAAGCCAATGTTCCGCGATGCGTTGCCATTGTACCCGACAGGATCGGCGCATTAAAAAAACCATTCCAAAACTCTACTACTAAACAAAACTGGGGCCAAGTAACGCTGAAGGGCGTTACGTTATAACGTTTGAAGTAACACAGCTCAGAGCGGGGGTTTCGGGAAGTGGCACCCTCACTCCCATTTCGTCTTAGCATAGTGTATGTCCAGCATATAGACCTTAGCTTAGGCTGAAGATAAGGCTTAGGCTTAGTATATGGAGAACCGCATGGTCAGCATTTTATTTACGGCCCTCAGGTTTTTGGCCCCAACTGTAACATCTCGGCTGCAAGACCTGTAACCACAATAATTTAAGCTGCCGAAGCTTGCAATCTCGTCTAAATATAGTGACAGGTATCGTTGGCTGCTCCAACCAATGAATCTCACTGAAAGCCAATTTTAATTTATGCAAAACCTCGACCAGAAAAAGCTAACCCTAAAAACAGGCGTACACCCTAAAAATTTTTACAACTATAATCGACCTGACAAGCAGTTTAATTACTATGAAAATTGTCTTGTACCTTAATGTCTAAACCAACCAAAAGCTCCAACAAGCCGTTACATTTTTAAACAATTTCCGTTATACAGTCCGAAACTAAAAGCCTCCGCTACATAAAACCTGTATTCGGCATTGTCCAGAAAGTCTGGTACACAGCTTTATCATCGCGTTGAAGAGTTTTGAATGTCTATCTTAACCCTTTACGCCTTGCTTTAATTTGGTTTTCAAGTATCGATGAACAATTTTTGGCTACCGTGAGGTATCGAACACCGAACGCTTGGGTGGAAGCCGCTGGGCAATTGCCACTGAGCTATTGCTCGAATCCTTAAGGCTTCTTGCAAACGAACGAACAACCACATACGTACAACCGAGCAGTACAACGCCGTGAACCGTAGCTCGACTGTGAATAGAGCTCTTATGAATAGTGCAATATCAAAAGGTTCGGATCTCTTAATTAAAACGGATTATCCAGAGAATCGTTAGGGTGTGGGAAAACTTGACATCCCGCAAAACTTGATTATTACCACAACTTTTAAGCAATGTACGGCTAAAAACACACAAAAACGTGGGCGTAGCAGCGGGTAACCGCGTGAGCATGATGTTGGTCGTCAATCGCCAATGAAAATTGGAAAACGACAACTGAAACTCACAAAAGCCATGAAAATTAAATACATCATCAGCGTTTATTACCTCTATTACCCCCATCTTTTACCTGCAACTTCGACCTAGACCAAAAAATAAACTTGTACACACACACCACACGATACAAACCGGAACCATACGGAAATGAAAGACGGATTCAATAGTGATAGTAACTATTTATCATATATTAATAAACTAAAATAAGACAGTTTAGCGCAATAAAGTAGAAAAAGAACGAAGAAAAATAGTACTATTAAAAAATCAGAATCAAAATAATTAAGCACTGCTCGAAAAACACAAAATTTTAAAATTCAGAGATAATGAATATGTACGTCTTTGTCTATTCAAACAGTAAATGATTCTCAACGGGGCATGGTATAGCTATATCCGGTCAAACGGATATACTGTTACAATACTGGAGCGACACGATAGGCTAATGCTACAATAATTTGTTTTATAAATCAAAATATTAAAAACAATTATAGGCTTACACAACGCAAAAAATCCCGTATTTTTACACGAAATATGATCCGAGTCCTGAAAATATTGGCCACGTCTCTTATCAATATAATGAAGTTAGATTGTTGCTAGTTTCAATGTTTGACGAATAGAGGTCATCACATGCCATACAAATTTTGTCAACCTCAAAAACTCAGTCAGAAGCGCTACCGAGTATCTGCTTGACTGATGACCTGTAATGATTTTATAATTTCTATAAAATATGGAACAAACAGTTTAACCTACACTTTTGAGCATTCGATAAATGCTCTGTATGACCATTTTTGAGGAATACCGGGTCGTTCCAGATGAAGTAAAGTATAAGTTGTAAAAATAACTACCCTGATCACCATCGGCGCAAGCACCAGACAAGCAGGCGTGCAATGAGAAGCGTCAGGATTCAGCGATACCTCAAAGGGGGCAGTGAGAGGCGCGGTTCTGTCAGCTCCGATTATACTGGTTGAGACTTATGACCTTTATGTATAAGAACCGATGTTTTGTAGCTGTGACAGTCCCCCTGATCTAGGCTTAGTGCATGTGTAACGCTTATTAATGATGCATATGATTAATACATCGAGAAGGGGGCCAATGCAACCTTTAGGGGCGGATGTGAAATGCATGCTGTGACGTTCTCGATATACTAAGCCTTAGTCTTAGCCTAAGCTAAGGTCCCTATATTAGCCATGTACTAAGCATAAGCCTAAGTCGGGGGCTGCCCACTCCAGTACCCCCGCTCTAAGCTATTCTTTTTTCTAACGTTATAATGCCAGGTCCCTAAAGATGACATGGGACAGACTTAGGATAAAACAAACGAGCCTATTTTCCCCAAAAGCCGAAATACTCAAAATTCATGACTGTGTTTGCGAATAAATTTTCTGCGACAATATTGAACCTTACTGTGTCAAAACTGTGCGTGAATAGGGGGCACTGTTTCTTAGGCTTAGTGTTTCAGAGTAACTTTTTGGCCACACAAATGGTTTTGACATTCTGCCGACAATATACATAACGGGCAAAAGAGTGTACTTCTATGACAAAACGAATAACAAATGTAATAATTCCGTTACGAAGATGCCAGCTTCATAGCAGCCGAATCATTTAATTTACTACTAACCGGTTTAGCCCTGCAACTACTCCGGTTTGTAGGGCAATAATTGTTCTCAGAAGATTTGAACACATGGTTTGGACCATCGATCATCGATCGTGCCGTCTCCATAGATTTACCTTGGTTGTCACCGCCGGAACAACTGCTGTTATTATTGTTTTCAGCGGTGCAGCAACTATTCCCGGCAGTCAAATCATTACTCGAATCGTCATCATCATCGCCACCATTGTCTTTGGAAATGCCGCTACCTGTAGTCTTTGCCGCGGCTGTCGCAACTTCCAAGTCGTGTAGAGCTGACTCGCTTCGAACAAATTTCAGCCGATCCGGTGGCGTGGCACTGGCTGCACTGAGCGACGAAAACGACGAATGAGACGACTCGAGGCTCAACATCGAACCCCTGAAAAATATCGTTTGTGAATGAATGTGAATACGAAAAAAAGAACACGGGAAATATTGAATAATCAAATTAAAAGTTGTGAATGAATAATATAAAATGTAAATAACGAAACTTTTGTATTTCTAACAACAAAAATTATTGCCTTGGCAAACCCTTTTGTAAATCGCACTATTAGATTACCATAATAATTTATTGCTAAAACATTGTGCGCGCCTTCAGTGCATGCTTCAGGATTCCTAAATAGAGATGGCTGTTTTCTTGCTAAACTCGACATGTACAATCGGTGAAAAGGGAGCATTTTATAAAAAAAACCCCAATTATTTAGCATAAATACCTCTGACGTGTGTGGCAATTTTGTGCCGCGGTGCAGACAACTAAACCTTAGATAAATCCAAGTATTAAAACCAAAGCTACTTATAAGATGTCTAAACTAATAAACTCGTCCTTGTAAATAATGATAACTGACGCCTCCTTGATCAATAATAAACTATAGTGGCGTTTCGATTCATAAATTTTTGCCTTCAATAAAAAAGTTTCTCACCGCATTGTTGTGTCTTCGATATAATAATGATTAGTGTTGCGGTGGCAATGACGAAATTATCTTACTTGAAAGTTTCGGCATTCAAAACATCACAAAAATACATAAGCTTCGACTTTTGACTTGTTGGAAGGCTAAAATCGAACGGAGACGACGACGGGACTTGAGAGTGGCCGTGTTCAATGTGACGCCATTGTAGAATATATGAGCCGCTATGCGAGCAATAGTGAGAACCCTTAAAATACTAAAGTATTTGCCGTACTGCGGAGGGTGAAACAGAGCTATCGTGATTTGCTCATCTATTATGGTGGTTATTATGTGTAATCACCTGTAAACGGGGTTTGTGCTAAATGTATATACCATCCCCAAAAACCTTTAGAACCACTGAAGCCTTATAAAGCTGGACTCATAATAGTTATATAACCACACCATGTATTACCTTGTATACCTACGGCACAGCTTGAAAAGTGATAACAGACTAAATTCTTTCTGTCAGTCGGGTTAACAGACCAACGGTCGGCCTTCACCCTATTAAGACCCTTAAAATTGTGTGGTAACCTCATGTTGAATTCTAGATAACACCGCCACTGTACAAGATATGAGTCGCTATGCCAGCAATAGTGAGAATTCTGAAATTATTAAAGCAGGCGGAACATCGTGTCTTTTCTAACTCATTTTGCCACATTGTATTGTCATTTCGCAGGGGAATTTGAGCTCACAAAAATTGCGTTCACATGTTCATATTTCTATCTAAAGATGTCCAAATTTGGAAGCGTAAATGTTTATTATTCATTACTGACAGCTTTTGAAATAGATAGAAATATAATTTTGAACTAATTTAATCGGAGCGACACTAACAGCACCAACACGTGAAAATCAATGAGTTTTTGCTTGTACAACGCTGAATAGGAGCAATCATGTACAGTGGCAACGTGGCTTTCATTCTTTAGTGCGGTTTGACCGTTGAAATACCTCAGTCGTGCATCACTATGACAAAGCATTGACTGTTTATAGCACACACTGAAGACTGTTCACATCTAGACCATATTGGCGACAATAATTAAGAAGAATCCCCAAGTTAAAATTATGACTCCTCCCTTGTGAATTCCCAAGTGATTGTCAGAACGTTGCTTATCAACCGGATCGCATGCACTACCTAGACAGACACTACATACTCTATAAGCAATCGCTCGCTCACTTACCTGTATCGAATCTCCTTCACGGCAATAGGTGGGCTTTTGTTCAATAAAAACATCAAGGCCGAGCACCAGCGACTTGTCAAAATGAACAGGTGTTGAACCCGTCAACGTTGTGCCGCTTATTGCAGCCGCGACTAGACCCGTCGGAGTCATAAGAGCCGATGATTTACCCGCCATTGCCTGAAAAAATATCGAAATTATGAGAGCCGACATGAATTTTCCTGACGTTAGGTAAAATTGTATCTAATGAAATAATATCAGCTAGCAAAATGTATCAGTTATATATACGTCAGCATAGCACCACCAATACCAGACATACATAACGATTGCCTGACAAGCAAATGATAAAACTTGGCACTAAAATGTTATGTGGCTTCATTTGCTAACAGCACAATTATTTTGGTTGCTTGCAAAAATACAATCCCACTTCTATTCTAAAACATATATATTCAGCGCTAGCTTTACACATGAATTAATATTGCTATCAACCACTGACTATTGGGCCACTTTTAAAAGTATGGCGGCTACTGTTAACAAATGGTTTTCAAACTTCGGCGTTCAATTTGCAACATGAGGATATTTCTACAATCCGAACCGGAATTCCGAAGTAAAAAAATTAGTATTAGCTTACGGAAACAATTTTTTGTCTAACAAACAGGATCAAATCAACTAGGGCTTAATTCAGAGACAGTTCTAACATAAAAGCGTTATATCGATGTCTAAAACATTTGCCCAGAGAATAGCCATGTAACAACACTGTTCCTTTGTGGCACACGTCCCAAAAGAACTGAGTGGTAAGGTAAGCTAAACCAGGGTCCGACAGAAATCAGTGAGACAATACAAATCGCCTACTTGACAACGGATGGCAAAAGCTTTACCGTATAAGTACATACATCGTAAGCTCGACACGCACAAACATGTCGTGAATGCAAAATATTGTCAACCGTTGACTTCAGATTTTCAACAAAATCCTAGGTCTGGCACTACGATGTGTTTCTATACCAAGTAATAATAAAACAACGCTCGTCAAAGCCAACTCAAAAGAGCCTCTCCGCCCGCCGATAAAAGATGGAGCCCATTATGAATTTTTCTGCCAAGTAACAAATTTTTTTTGACGTATTTTCTGCGGCGCTATGCAATTTCGTCAACCATTGTATTAGTGGGGGGTAACTCCTTTAGTCACCCTGAGAATACCAACAATGCGCTTCTTTATAATTTTTTGTGTTATGGAGTATAACAATCGAGTTGAACGTCCGTCGATTTGCAGAAGTCGATCAAGAATGAACGTTCGGCGGGGAATGACAAGCGAGACAACCCCCCGTAATACGGAGAACAGCCTGTGTGACGCAAACCCAAACGCTAAGTTGATAAGTTTACGCACTTGTAAAATTGCGCTAATTTAGCCGCCTGGGGACTTATCTTAATAGATAGCGCTTAGCGGTATGCACCATTGAAAAGAGGAGAAAATTCCGCGTTGAATGGTACCAAAACGAAAAATGAACAAATCCGCACTTGCGGCGTTTTGCCTTGGGGCGGCATTATGGCTCACATTTTAGGAATCGTATCAAAAACAGGTAAAATTCAAAATTGGACAAAATGGGCCCAGTTCCTTGTTAAGCAGAATGTGTTTAGCCCAATAAACACGTTTGTTTAATTTTACACTCGCAACAGCAACACCTCTAGGTATGTTACAAGGCGAAAAATATTTAAAATAGAAAAAATCTATTCAGCTTAGTTGTACATAAATAGCTAGAATTAGTCTGTTAGGTGTTTCGGGTTGCTCAATACGATAAAAAAATGAATGACGCTTGCGTTTGTGCGGATCCAGTACAACAGCGCAAGCGCTTTGAGCACCTGCGATGTGACTAATGATCAATGAAATCGCTTGTGATTTGTAAATTTAGAGAGTTTCCGTTTCTTTTTCTTCACTCGTAGAATTACATGATCCAACGATTGTGGAAATCTACTAGATAAAACTGTTACCTTTTTACCCTTAATGTAATATTGGTAGATTGTGTATTATTGTCTCTCTGGCATTTTGAACAGGGTTCAGAAATTTCTGGCGGGAACATCAAAGGCTCGTCGATCCGTTTCATCTCACCGCGCAAGTAAAAATATTTGAGTGCAAGCCTATCATTTTCAAAGAGAACTCAATAATTAACAGTGCTACACACAACTTTACAGTAGAAAAGTTCCCTCGCGACTAGTCAATTCAAACAGATTTACAGTCGTTTCAGGATGAATAATATTGCACGTTCGAAGCAGCTGGAATTCACATTCACCGCGTAGTATGTCGAAATCCCACGTAATCACAGATCCTTTTTCCGCAATTGGAACAATCACCTAAAATAGCTATTTATTACGAAATAACGGGCAATAAAACTTATATGCATAGCATCAGAAGTACATTATTATAATCATTTTGAAGCGATTAACATAGTCACACTATTGTTACGTAGATTTTCTTTCTTCAGATATTAAACTCCAGTTTTTACGGTAGTTAGGAATTGTCCGACAGAGCAACTTCGTATTAAATAATGTAACAATAATTATGCATAGCATCATAAGTATTTAAGACACAGTTTCATGAAGAAAACGATAACATTGTAACAACGTCTAAGAAAAATATTGTAAATTCGATACAAAACGAATGACCTAGATATTATGATACTAAATTCTAAGGTATGTTCACAAATTTGTAGCTGTTCGTTTTTCATTTACCCTAAAACCCAATGAAAACGTTTGAAAAGGCATAACATACTCGCACTGGACCCTACATTACTAAACCATCGTATTAAGCTTACCGGATAACCTATATATACAATTTTTGGTGATCTGCACTCAATACATAACCAAACAAATGAAAATGGACTACATTACGAAAATCAGGTTAGTCGAGTGTACAACCCTCGAAACGCCATAAAAGTATAATATATTCAAGTTTGACTCTAGAGAGCAAAACCATCGCATCCAGCGTGCGTGATAACCTAATAAGCACTTATTGTAAGGTAAGATAACATGCAACAACATGCCAGGAATTGAAAAATCGCTATTCCTGGCAAAGAACCATATTCGGGCCAACAGAGGCACAGAGAGTGGTCCCACAAAGAAGTCTTGGTCTTAAAAGTTGTACATCTCGACAAGCTGATTCTGCATCTGGAACAGCTCGCTTATATGCTCCAATCCATACGAAGACATTGCCGCTTTCGCGTATTTTTTGCCTTAATATTCCATTCAAAACCTCATTTTAAACCAACAATGCAGCGTAAATAAATACAGTAGCAGCATTCTATGTTATTGCCCTGCAAAATGAGACCAATAACATCGATAACTCGAGCGACTGTGGATATATTGCTGTTTTCGTGTATTTTAGGTCCCGTGGGCCCGTTTAAAAAACCCGTTTTGACCCAAAGTGCAGCATAAATAAGAGCAATAGATGCACACAATATAAAGCTGCATAAGAGGACAATCTGATCTACCATTTGAAAAGAATGATACCAAACACACTATATTGCCGTTTTTATGTATTTTGGGTCTCGCAGGTTAATATAGAACCCCTATCAACCCAACCCATGCATCCTAAAGTGTTATAAAAACCTTATAGAGAACTTAGTTGGTCTGCAAAATGAAACCAATATTTGACTCAGACATCTTCCGTGGTTGACGAGAAACAATGAATACTGCTATTTTTCGGGCGCAACCCGGTAGTGCGGAAGAAGATGTTGGAATCGACTTCGAGCCTAACTAAAGAGTACAAACTGAGATTTCAAGCTTCCACATGAGCTATCGCTTGACGTAATCAGCCCAGCCTAAGTTGAGTTATGCGTGTCACACTAAAACCCAATAACGGATATTGTCAACTTTCATCACTTTCTTTGCTTCGCCCACCCGTTTCACTCACAGCGCTCAAAATTCAATTAAGATGTGCACATACAGCTCAAACTGACATTCTCCTCCTCCACTCCGACGAAATGCCTGCTAACTGACTTCGGGGACCAAGATTTTTTTAACTTTCACTCACTCTCAACAATGCATTTTCCTTTAAAATTATGGTTTTATGCCGTTAGTGTACATCTTCAGCCTGCGTTTAAGTACAAATCAATCACAATTTCTAAATTAAAAAATGTAATAAATTAAGCTTCAACCACGATTGAGCCCAACTTGGGTGCTCTGTCCTCACCGGCGAGCTGCCGGGTCATTGTCCTGGCCCGTCCACAGTGGGGCGGGGGGGGGACGCCCCCACTTTCCAAATCCCCCTATGTTCGTGAGATTTTACCCCATGTCCGTCCCCCCACTGGCCGAAACCCCCCTCCCCCGAGAATGAACATGATGGCCCCAGAGTTCCCTCCACTTTTCAGAGGACTGTGGACAGGCCAGTTTGAAGGACCCCGCGACAAGTTGATATATCACAACGAAAATCCACAAACCACACCTAACCTCATTTGGAATACCTTTGTACACGTAAGCTTTCGTATAAAGAGACTCGAGCACATTACTGCCGTCGTCAAGCTGAACACTCGCTCGACGACCTGGATCATCCAAATCGCTTCCGTCACGACCGTCGGATGCGTACAGATCCTTTGGAAGCAATCCGCCCACCGGCGCCAGACACTGCAAGTAATAAAAGATTAAGAAAGTAAACACAATACTTTTGCTTAACCTGTCTTTTATCAATTGTAACAAGTATCTGAGCTCTTAATCAAAGAAGGTACCGCAGTAGCTCCTGAATTTTGTCACAAACATAAAAGATATAAAATTTGAGTAACATTTTTAACGTTTTAACTGAACGCGAACACACAACTGCATTTTCCTATAAAAATAAAAATACACACTTAAAATTAATATTATTTAATTATTAATTAAAAAATTATTTAATCCTAGTCTCTTGAACTTATAAACACCTGTGGTAACCTACTCGGCTAACTTCTAACAACAGTCTCATCAAACCACTTCGTGATAGAACACAATTATTGCAACGATAAATATGATACTCCTTAAAGCGTGCCGAATTTAAATTAACTTTTTAAACAATATAAATAATGGTACAGCTTCACTTATCATTCGATAAGTCTACGATATATATAAAATATTCGGATTAGTTGTAAATATTGTCGTCTCTGCAAAAGTTTGCCTCGTTTTACCATTAAACATGTTGGGAAATGCAGAGCGATAGACAGCGACATAAAAGTGATCACCACATTTTCGCTTTCCTAAAGCCAAGTGCGTTCTTCAAGAGTACCGACGAGTTACTCAAACATTATCGGCGCATAGATATGTACAATCATGTTGCTGTGCCGGATTGGGTTATGTTCAAAAAATGCAGAGCGACAGATTTCGACATAAAAGTGATCATCACATTTTCGCGTTCCTAAAACCAAGTGCGTTCTTCAAGAGTATCGACGAGTTAGTCAAACATTATCGGCGCATAGATATGTACAATCATGTTGCTGTGCCGGATTGGGTTATGTTCAAAAAATGCAGAGCGACAGATTTCGACATAAAAGTGATCACCACATTTTCGCGTTCCTAAAACCAAGTGCGTTCTTCAAGAGTATCGACGAGTTAGTCAAACATTATCGGCGCATAGATATGTACAATCATGTTGCTGTGCCGGATTGGGTTATGTTCAAAAAATGCAGAGCGACAGATTTCGACATAAAAGTGATCACCACATTTTGGCGTTCCTAAAACCAAGTGCGTTCTTCAAGAGTATCGACGAGTTAGTCAAACATTCTCGGCGCATAGATATGTACAATCATGTTGCTCTGCCGGACTGGGTTATGTTTAAAAAAAAGGCAAGGGGGCACGGTGGTTGCCCTCAGATACAGAAGCATCCTCTGTGTCATGGCGCCCCCGCTATCACTTACTGATTGAGTATTGATAGAAATTCAATGAAAAAAACGGGAAAAAATTAAAATAAACGACGTTTTAACCACGCTTTAAATTAAAAAATCTAATTTCTACCGAAATTTAGATTATAAAAATTATTTAACGATAACAAAATTCTACATGAGACTAAAACCTTTAAATCATGCTGAATTAGTCGGATGCATAACGTTGTAATGATGACATTCATACATGAATTCATTGCATTGTTATAAAAGTGATACCAAAACCACCACCCAATGCATCCAAAAGATACTAGCACCGCTACTTTGCTATCATAGATATTAGCCAAGATAATATTTACAGTACTCGCCACAATTGACCGCTGCTCGCTCGTTGCTCGCTCGCGATTCGCTCGTTGCTCGCTCGCGACTCGCTCGTTGCTTGCTCGCGACTCGCTCGTTTCTCGTTCGGGACACGCTCGTTGCTCGCTCGCGACTCGCTCGTTGCTCGCTCGCGACTCGCTCGTTGCTCGCTCGCTCGTAAGGCAGCAGCGAGTACTGTAGGAGAACTACAATTCGGTCACTAAGAATTTGAGCTTAGGGTTAATTCTACAGCAATTTCGGCATTTATTACAACCACTGATACTTATGAAATATATTATCTATTGTAGCTTCGCAATCCTGGATCAACACTATTTCGACGGCTTTTCACCAAACAGTTCAAATCTACGCTCGACTGACATGTCTCAATGACCAGAAGGTAAATATATTATACAGGTATTTCTTTAATTAAAAAATGCAGAGCGACAGACCTCGACATAAAAGTGATCATCACATTTTCGCGTTCATAAAGCTAACGCCGTCCACAACAAATATCGCCTAAATTGTTAGCTCCACAGTACGTACAACTGTTCCTGGCGAAAACACCCGAAAACGAAAAAGAACACTCACATAGCATGTTTTGCCCAAAAAATCAGGTATATACGCCTCGTCCATGTAGTCGGTGAGGCCACCGCTTACAGCGTAGTCTTTGCCGCCGTATATCATAAATTTTTGTCGCGTATTTTCATGAATGAGCGGTCCGACCAACGTCCATAGCACGGGAAAAATTCGCGGCGCGCGAACCACCAATGCCAAGCCCATTGTTTCTGGATAATTAGCCTAAAAGCACAACATTACCCTACCTAAGATAAATGTATGTTTAGACGAGCTCAAAATACGTCAACGTAGAAAAAACCCACGCGATTTTTTTAAATAAATGTAAAAAAAACTTTCCTTTAAACCTCCGTTCCAGTGGGACTTGTCCATCCCGTCCACGACGAAGTAGGAAGACCCAGATAATCTGCAATACAGGATCCGTTCCATCCCCGACGAAGCAGGAAGACCCATATAATCTGCAATAAGGGATCCGTTCCCTCCGGACCAAGCAGGAAGACCCAAATAATCTAAAATACGGGACCCGTTCCCTCCCCGACGAAGCAGGGAGATCCAAATAATTGCGGCAGGAAAGGCTTCAGAAACTAGTTATGGAGCAACTTATTTACACAATAACTGGTAGCGCGAGTAGCAATGTTAATATTATTACTGTTAAGCCAAGGTTAAATTGTTATATAATTATTTTACTGAAATGCACTCTTTATTACCGTTGTTTTTACCCTAGGTAATAGCAACCATTAATTATTAGTCTGCTGCAGCGTAGTCTTTGAATAAACTAAACTAGTATCTCGCAAGCGAGGGCAACACGGAGCGAGCGTGGTTTCTTTTTAAGTTATCATTTTGTTTAATCATCTGTAACAAGCTGTGTATATACGACCCTTTATATTGATGTATATACGACCCTAAAATCTTTTGAACCATGAACCCATTGAATATCCTGAAATCTAGTTGACCCTAAACCCATCAAAACAACCGACAACACTTCAAATGTTTGTGCTGGCCTCTAGATAATCAAACCATCGCATTCAGCCTACCAGAATCCCTATATAGACAATTTTTGATGACCTGTATGCAATACATAACCAAACAACTGAAGAGATTGGTTCATTATATTATAGAAAATGGGTTCATTGACCCTAATCCCATTGAAAGCCCATGAAAAGGCGTGAAATATACACGCTGGACTCTAAATAACCAAATCGTTGCATTCTGCAAACGGAAAAACTTCTGCATAGACTTTTTTGATGCCATGAACCAAATTACTGAAGCCCGAGTACATTCCGAAAATATGGTCTGTGACACGAGATATGCGCTACCAATGACAGGAACCCGTGTGGCCAAATTTAGGAAAGAACCTTCAAAAAACATTTTTTGCCATTTTGACGACGAAGATGGGTCAGAGCTGTTCTGGTTCAACTGAAGGGCACATCTTCATCTCTTGCTATGGAATAAAAAATTTACCAAAATCCATCCACCCGAAAATTAGTTATGAATGAGAGAAACAGACAAAAACAAATTTTCCACGATTTTCCCCCTAGAGCACATAGTAGAAACTCCGCTCGCTTCATTCGCTCGATTCAACAACTGCTGCAGCGATCTTTATGATTTTTATGAATGAATAGAAATTCGATTGGAACGTCGACGTCGCAACCTTCAACAGGGTCACAGCCAAAATAAGTAAAAGGCAGAATTAGTGGACATATATGTCCATGCGGTAAAATAATAAATCGGGTTATCGTTCTTTTCTGCTGCGGATTCGGTATAAATTGCGTTTTTGTGCACTAAAGGCCTAACGGAAGCTGGGAAATAAACAGAACAGGACGGCATGAGCGAGTAAATAATAACACATAATCGATGTACGTACTTCAGCAATTTCAATAATTTTTAACAGCGTTCGCAAACCCGGTCGCCATAAATGTCGCATATTTAGGCCGTCCAGATCCACAAGCAACGTCCACGAACTGAAAACAAAGTAACAGTACAATAATAATTTATTATTAAAGCAAATAATACAAAATAATAGTAATCATTATAAATATTCATACCATTGTGGTTCACAACGCGGTAGAAATATAAACACCGCAAGACATATTCCCAGATATATCCGTCCCTGATCGAAACTTAATAGATTAATCTAACTTTCTACACAATGTAAACTAACCTAATCGGTTTACCAAACTTCAACGTTGCTTCTTCGGTTCGTCTAAGACCTTCTTCGCAAATTGAAAGCATCTGAAAACACAAATATATCAAAATACACACCAAATCTATGAAAATCAAGCATTTAACACACCTAAAGGTAGCCTTTGGTTTGAAGGATTAACATGATTATGACGATGACAAAGAACATTGATAATGCCAAGTTATTGTGGGACCTAATGTCAGTACAAAAAATTTAGACACATGAAACTCACAACTATATTTCTAAAACGTTGTTTTGACGTTTAAGAAGTGATGCAGCAAGTGGAGAAAGCTATTCACAGAGCAACAGTACAATTAAAAATACATTAATTTAAAATAATAAAACTATATTGTCCGGAGTACAAAATAACGCTCGGTGTAGTGGCCAGGATTAGAATTTTTGCGGATATTGATGAGCCAAAATTTTAGTTTCCAAGCTAGCCTTACGACCTTCATATTATCTGGTAAGCAAACAAACAGCAGACACGTTGCATTGCAACTACACGTCAACACTATAACCAGGCAATAATTGTGCTGAAAATATTCATCGTCATCACCATCAGGATTGTAGTTGATATCCGCTTTGCGAAGCTACGATTTGACAATCCGTAATTGAGAGCCGCTCTCCACTGTGTGAATTTTTGATTAAAATACTGAAGAAGAAACCATGATATGCTCCAGTAAAAGGTACCCAATTACTGCTAACTCACAAATTTCACAAGCACGTCTTCGCCAACACATTTGAGCAAACCTTTGATATCCAGCTGCCCGAGACGAAGTACGAAAATAGGACGGCCTTCTGAAACAAAAAATGAGGAGCAAAATTTTTATGTCAATTACGAACCAAGGTTTATAATAAAACTTAAAGATCGTACTGTCGTCTTAAAAACTTGTAGCTTGTATTATCGCCAAGGACATGAATTCTGAGTGTAGAATATGTGACCTAGACAAATGTGTACAGCTCTAATGAGCATTAAATAACAAAATAAGCCGCTGAATATCAATCACGTTGCTTGAATAGTTGCGAAGATATGCCGATTATTGTTCTCACAATTTTCAGCCACATAGCGGATGAATTACTTTACAAAATGAGACCCAAAACACCTACATAAATCGCGCACTTGAAGAAATATTAATATTTAAGTGTATTTTCAGTCTTATCCAAAAAAGGACCATTTCAACCATGCTGCCGCTCCAATCCATTCTTGTACACAACGTGGTGACAGCTCTTTGTACTACTACAGCCTATGCTGAACTGAGAAAATCGATAACTAGTAGCTTGCAAAGCTACAGTGCCGACTCGATTTCGAAGGTTTTATCTGGCATTCCCTTATGATAAAGATACAGAAACAGACTCAGTTTTATTATAATTTGGGCAGAAGATGATTGAAGCAGCGCAGGGATTGCATACTATTTGATCAATTATTAGGTTCTTTGATGCGCCGAATAAAAATATGCGATATTGTACAATGCTGAGTTATCAAATGGCAACAACAACATCAGACATCAATGAGTGACTAGGCAGATCGTTGTTATTTCAAAAACATTGCTTCCCAACCCATCTCAAATGTACAAGAGACCATTTTGCCCATTTATTATTTTTTCTTTAAGATTTTCAGGTATTTTCCAGAAATCGTTATACCGGTGACCACGTAGTGATTGAAGTGGAAAACTAAAGTATTCTACAGTAAATTCGGTCCAACACGACGACCCTATGCTAAATTTTTACCGAAAATAACACAGTACGATTCGCTTTAATGATATTCCTATGGGACTTCGATTAATTACACGCAAACAGTGTTGCACCAATATCGTTCACAGCATTGATCAAGAAATATCGTGATGTTTTTAGATATTTGGTGACGCAACAAAGGAAACTAAAAAAATTTTAAAAATATTTTTACCATTATCATGATGATGCCAAGCCCCAGGAAAGAATTGCAACAAAACCGCAGGCGGCTTAAATGTCGACAAAATTTTGTCCACCTGATGTTGTTTTCGCCACATCATACTGGCCAGCAGCATTTCACGAGCTTTGACAACGTCAAAATCACGCGCTCTCAAGAAACGAAGCAAATGGGCATCGTTGGGAAGCTGTCAGTAAGTAAAAGTTGAATAAATTTAAAACAAAATAAAAAATAGAAATTATATAAATAAAAAAATATAAATTGGTAAAAATTTTATTTAAAATCACGGTATATACACAGATAAATAGTTAAGTTGAAAGCAAATATTCCGTCCCGACGAATATATACAAATCGGTGAATTACCGGTCGTTTTATAATCAAACCACTTCGATCCACAACAAAACATCCCAATATTATATAGTGAATAGGACGTAGGAAGCTATCGTACACGATATTAACACGCATTCATCATATCGCAACTTCCTAATCTATTTCTTACTTGGTATGACTTATCTAGGTATTTCCTATTGGAATTAACTCTTTTGAGCATAAACAAATTTTTCCACCCCACCTCAGCAATTCACTGTAGATGTTGCAGCATTGGCCTAGCCAAGCAAATGGGCGAGCCCAACATTTCAGCTGTCTCCCACGTCGGCCATCCCAGCAGCCGACTGGTATTTTCAGATGACATCACAATAAAACCGTTACAAGAAAAATAAAAATTATAACTGCCATTCATGATAACAGCGTAATTGAAATGTTATAAGGGCTGCTCAAACACGCCGTTTTAAGCAAACGAGCATGGATTGGGGGCGGGGTGCTGTGGACTCGTCAGGGGGATGGATTTGGATAGAGGGTTGGGGTCTGACCCTTAGGGGGCGTGTCCTGAAATCGTCATTTCATGAACGGTGCAGATTGCTGCCGTATTAATTTGCATAATTAAGAAGGGGTAGCTAGATTGGGCGTTGTCATTGCTTCAAAAGTTCGTGCGGATATGGTTATGAAATAATAATTTTTGCTTTTTCTCTTGAATGATATTCTTGCACCAATGATTTTGTCATCGCTTTGATAGTGTGGATCAGCGTTTTCCATCAGGATAAAATGTTGCTAGACACGCTTCTGATAGTACGTTAGCGTATAACTGTCTATTCGGTTGTGCCGGATTTCATCAATAGTAATTTGTAATGAATTATGACCGAAATACAGCGTTCGATTCGCTTCTGACGGATATTTGCCTGTCATATTGTAACTATCAACCGATGCCCGAAGAGTTAATACTTTATCCAATCGAAGCCTCAAGGTCCGTTTGTCGTGTTCAAAAACGCCGTTTTCCCAAAACGCGGCGCCATTATTAGAAACTCTCATTAGCGAAACTGTAACCGAATATTTCTTGTATGTATCTTTAACGCTAATAAATCCGCGTTCGACTTGGATATCGTCGGAATCGTAGCGATTGATTGCGGTATCACTTACTTTCTCGATACTACCCCTTTTCCAGCGATATGATATCTCAAACATCTTCGTCAGTATACACGTGCTCTACTATCGTCGGAATAGTCATCTGTCAACGTCAATTCGGCAATAGCTCCGTCTTGACCTGCATCGCAACAACGACGTATCACCGGCCCAGCTGTTGTTCATCGTCGCAAATAATAGTCGCTGCGTTTACAATTTCCCGTCAGTTTCTGAATACAAAGTATCTGCTGCAGTGGCGTCATCGTTCGTCCTTAGTCAACTTCGTAACGTCGGTCTCCAGTTATTTAGCGGTGAGCGATCCTCGTATCAACGCCACAGCCTTTCTAATTCAAAGATCTTCACATCGAGGTGAGCAGCTTCAACCTTTATCTTAATTTTCAACAGGGCGTGACCCTCTATCCCTATGCACATCTATGCCTTTAACTCAAACCACAATAACCATTTTAATTCTGTCTATCCTGTTTAGCCACTTTACGCACCCTAGAGCGCATAAAGACTTAACTTGTATTTAGACAAGAGCAGGCATTGATGCTCTACTATCACTGTATTTTTTCGTTCTTAAGTATAAGACCATCGATTATAATGGCACAGCTTTCGACGGCCAAGACCTCTTCTGCCCGAAAGCAGCAGTCAAACTGCCTAAAAGGAAAGATTCCCTTGCTGGAATTTCTAACGAAATTTTCCGAAAAACAAGATTTCTGGCGAACACTCGGAATGAAATTCGGCTCCAGCACACACCCCCGCAATTCGAAGAAACACTATTTATAATAACATTATATTATTATAATACTAACCCGTACTAGGTGCCCCGACCGGAAGTGGGCCGTCAAACAAGGGGACAATATTATAAAGTATTGCCCCCATTTGCCAGTGGTTTATGAACATTGTATTACATTCTCCACACACAAATGTATAGAAAACACTAAATTAACAGTGTCGTGCAATAAAGGATTTCCTCAGCTTTGTTCGAATAGATTGTCCGGTGACACGTACAGTACTCGCCAGAAATGACCGCTGCATGTTCGATTGCTCGAAAGCCAACAGTCATTCCTGGTGCGTACTGTATTAGTGTTTATTTAAACTGTTCGTATGCAAAGCTGTTCAATAATAATAAATTTAACAAACTATTCGTGTCGAATATCCGAACCCACCTTTCCTTTGTGTTTGTCGTGTAACCAGTATCGAAGCTCACAGAGTCGCGATTCTTCCAAGTGCGTTAGAACACCCAGAAAGCGTCGAATATACTCGTCTTCTAGGCGTTTCTCGGCACCTAATATAAACGTATAATGTTGGGTACTGAGACACAGCATAATACCCGGAGACCTAAAAATTGGACGCCCCCCGTCATATGCATAATATATAGACGTATTATATTATATATAAAAAAAATTTAGCATTATGTACTGGATCCCAGACTCGTTTCTCTCCTGAGTTGTGCAAGGCGCCCCGTCCAGAGTACACGTCTCAGGATCTGGGCATGGCGGCAGCCTTTCAAGGGAAATGCCCAGCATGGGACAGGAATGCGCTCTCCAGCTAAAGTTTGAGTCATTGGCTATGTCAAGGCCCTGGTCAAGTATAGGCGTTCCTACTCCTCTCCTTATATAAAATGTCAGGTTACCCCATGTAGCAAGAGGAATGCAAAAGACCAAATGTTTGGGGCTTCAAAACTGGCAACTCGGAATAGTGGGTGACAAACCATGATAAATCAACTACTGTTGTTTTGTCAGTAGGTTCAAGGTTTGGGAATCCTCGTAGAACTCTCGAAAAACCTCCATGACAGATAATAATTATTACTCAACCCAAGATTTTGATACAGCGTTCCGGGCAAACGACACGCGCCGAAAAGCCATCCACGGCGTGAAAAATGTGCAAAGGGTATCCCCGAGACCTATGACGCTTGCGAAGCTATCTGTAGCAATTTCATCATAGTTCGCTCGAACTTTGCTGCGCGATGAATGCGATGAACTGTCACTCTTTAGTAAAACGGAACATCCATATTGCATCATTATCCGAAACTAGTCTGTCTGACACAGGAACCCTTGCCATTCCAATACAAACAGCGAAATAGAAACTCTCCTTCTAAGGATCAAATACCTCCGGTAACGCGGGGATAAAAATCGCAGCAATAGCGGAAATATTCCATCCGCCGAACATGTCGATTGTCAACGTTTATAAGCTACACTGTTAAGAATTAGAAATAAAACTAAATTTTCCGTGAATTTTTCGCAGGAAGACTAAAAGCTACTGCATTTTCGCGTACAAATTGTTTTGTTTATGTCTGTTACTGTAACATTCTTATCTAACTATTGACAATCTCAATAATTTGCTGGGAGACCAGTAATATCACATAGAATAGGAAAGAGAAATATAACGGCAAGCTAAAGCATAAAAGCCTGATCGGGCATTACAAGCAGCTAACATCCGCTCGCTGTTATGAGAGTAGAAATTTAGAGCTCAGATATAGGCTATGGTGATAATCATAATTTCAGAGCCATCTTCTTCGGTTACTCAAAACCATAAACGTTGTTTTACAACAGAAAAATGAAATCGAGGATTCTTAAAAAATTCAGCGTGTTCGAAACCGATACAATAACACAGACAACCCGTTTCCATACTCCCAAAATGGCCAATACCCGCTATAATATCATAGATGATTGAAGTTGAACAAACAGAGACTACCACTGCACCAGGGAGTAACCGGAATTCCGGTTCCGGTTCCGGCGAAAATCGTGTTCCGGTTGCGGTTCCGGCAAAGGGCAAAAACCATACCGGAACCGGAATTCCGGTTTAAAAATTTTGTTTGAAATTTTTCACATTTTTGCTTCATCTGTGATCCAAACATATGTAATATATATTATACAACGATCAAACTCCAATACAACCGAGCCAAAGAAAAGATTAACTAACCAATTTGCCGTGTGAAACGTAAGTAGGGCACATAATTTTAGCAGGAATTTTTCATAATTACCTGCAGGAGTTTGTTAAATCAAAGCCAGGTCGATGCTTGTAGCAGCTATTTTACACATCCAGAAGTCTGTGGGATACATTTGAATTAAACCGGTCCAACTCGGTAACAGAGTGTGGCTTACGCAGAAGTACTTAGCCTATGCTTGGCTAACATAAATTGCGTCAAGCACCAGCCGGTGCGCTTTAAACTTTGTAAATCAGGTGAAACTGAAGTAACGTTATCTGCAACGCAAGCAGAAACTGCTTCCTTGGCAATGAACTGTATTTATTGAAACTGTGCGAGCAGCATCACCTGTGTGTCTCATCTATAGCATTTTGATTAGAAATTTATCATCATTATCATCTAACTGACGGGCACTGTTTGTCCAACGCTAGCCTAAACAGTGTCTCTGAACACTGATCAGAAAATTACCTTCTATCTATTATTTTATCTTAGAATCATATAAACCAATAATTTTAAGTTTGCTACAGAAGAACATGCAACAAACGTATGTGTAGTAAAGGGAGGCGACTGGAGACAGATCGAAAGTGTGTATTCTACGCTCCAAGCTTTGTAAGCACATTCGATTTGACGCAGTATACGCAGTGGTGTATACTGGAAGGCATTTTTTTGCTCTGAATGTCCAAAAACCGACATATTTGATCGATAAATAAACATTATTAGCTTCCTCAGTCTCTTTAAAGTTTCAGAAAGGCAATAATACCATCGCAATACATTAAGTTTAATGTAAAAGTTATTTTTAATGCATTTTAAATCCACTATACCTTCATTTCTTCCATCATCTGTTTTACTATATATAAATTTCGAAGACCAGGTTCCGGTTCCGGTTCCGGATCCGGTTTAAATGGACGGTTCCGGTTACTGGTTCCGGTTCCGGTAAATTTCGGTTCCGGTTATTCCCTGCACTGCACATAATAGATATATATCAGATAATCACTGGACTTTGCCATGTATATGGCCACTACAATTATATTAACTAGTCGGTAGTGGAACTACATTTGTGAGCGGAGCTTGGGCTGTGGCATTACGAATGTACTCAATTTTATGTTCTTGTAACTACATTGCATAGGGCATTATCATTGGTAAAAATATTATATTTGAATTATTCGACCCAAAAAACCCTATAATTGTTTGGTCGAAACGATTCTATTTCAATAAATAACACAAATATTGGAAAATTCTCTATTTTAGCTGCATAAAATTAACTAATTAGCTAATTAACCACTCAAAATTTTTTAATCCCAAATATCAGATGCACACTCTGACATGATAGGCTTTCAAACAAAAAAAAAGTTTTTTAAAATCCGTTCAGTGGTTCTTGAGATCCGTCGGACCGAACGAACGAACGGACGGACATCGACCTTTTTACTCCCAGACAGAAAATAAAAACGCTTCGCTCGGCTTCGCCGAGGTCCACTCAATAATCATTATTTTATACATTCACGGTGGCGGGGTACCTCCATACGCGTAGCATCTTGTCTCAAACAGTACTTGTCCGCGTACTGTAACAGTACCGTATATCAGCCAGCATATATATAAACGTAAATTACGTACCTTCGTCACTGGCGGTTCGAGCTAAAGGCCGGGTCGTCGTCGAAACGTTCGCTGAAGCACCGTGACGATGATGGCTACTAGCCGCGCCGGTCTGCCGCCTATCGACGCCGCTATAATTCTCGGTGCTGCCACGGCTATCGGCTACCGCTGTATTTGAACTATTATTTTCATTGTGAGGCGTCGATGAACTACGACTCCGACGCTTTGCCGCTGCCGTTGATACCACTGCGTTTTCGTGTTGCTTCAACGACGAAGCATGCGGTTGTTCCTGGGATATATTTTTCGCGGCGGTCGATGTCACCACCGCCGAGGTATCAATAGCCTTGTTGCTAGCGACATCAGCACCGTCCTCGGCACTTCCTGAGCTTGCGTTCCATGTTGTGCTGGAACAAAAATCAATACAAATATTTTCTGAACAAAATCATGCGTTGTAATGGTGCAAAAATGAACTGCCTTGAAAATAAAAAGAACTAATTCCCAGTTTTGAATGGTAGAGGGTTTATTGACGATCAGACATATCTAGCTTATAGTGTTCAATCGCCTAATAGAGACACCAACCTTCACAATCTGTCCAATATAGTACTCAATAGCTTCGACATATAAAAATAGAAAAGTATCCTGTCAAAATTTGTGACACAACCGAATATTAGCCAAGCATATAGGAGCCGAAATTGTCTCCAAATGTTTTGATATAAGTGATACCTGAGTTCACAAGTTCGCCAATACACCAATATAAAACAACAATAACGTACTCTGTCGAGAGTTGAGACACCGCCGAATCGTTTCCAGACGTAGCAGAGCCGTATTTTTCTGCATATGTTGGGATATAAGTGACACCAGCCTTCACAAGCTCGTCAATATAGTGCTCGATAATTTCCTTGCCCTAAAATATTAGTGTTGTGTTCAACAGTTTGGTAAAACAGCTTGTGTTTGAACGACAGTTTCCTGTCCAATAGCAAAACTAAGTTACTGGTATGGCAGTACTTTAGTTCTCGACGTAATTCTTTAGGTATCTTTAGTTGTTTATTGTACAAAATATACTGCGGCAACGTACTTATCCATTCCAATTTGTTTGCCGGAGCCTTCTTTACAATGGTCCGTAAATAATTTGTCAATTAAATCAATGGCTGGGAATCTATTTTTGAAAAGGCTTCACGTAAGCAATACAGCAAATCCGCACACGAAACTACTATTATGACTTCGATTAAACTAAAAATTAGTTTAACCATATCAATCCGTCAAGTTTAGTCAGGAACCTAGTTGTACCTGTATGTAGCTCCATATTAGCGACCTACCATGATGTCCTGACTAATTTTTCTCAAAACCGACATCCATTTAGGGACACAAAACATTTTAGGTTATAACTCTTGGCAAAGGAATAGGAACGAAAAATGAAGAACAACCCTCTCAAAGAAAACAACTTTATTGTTATGCATCTTTTGTCAGAGCAGCCGTTCCCGAGCTATGGGCGACAGCTTAACAATCCCACAATTTCACAAAAATTTTACAAAGCAAGTTTTTTGCTTGTTGGGAGAACGATAGGATTATAGGGTTATTTAACCCGTTAAACAAATTCGTTTCATTGTTTTAATTCCATACTGGTTATGTTATTATTTATGTCTTGTAAATTTGGTAAATTTTGAAACTTTTTCAATATAGAAGTATGCCGATCATTAGAATGTGTCTATAGGTTTTAATTGTTGCAGAAAACGATAAAAGCAATCGTTGTTTGTTTGGTATAAGTCAAACAAGGCAAAAGTGCCGATCATTAGAATGTGTCTATAGGTTTTAATTGTTGCAGAAAACGATAAAAGCAATCGTTAT
This sequence comes from Trileptium ribeirensis, assembly GCA_030248225.1. Classification (NCBI taxonomy): domain Eukaryota; kingdom Metazoa; phylum Nematoda; class Enoplea; order Enoplida; family Thoracostomopsidae; genus Trileptium; species Trileptium ribeirensis. The sequence goes on from JASANE010017106.1 coordinate 23,843, forward strand.
TTGTTTGTATAAGTCAAACAAGGCAAAAGTGCAGATCATTAGAATGTGTCTATAGGTTTTAATTGTTGCAGAAAACGATAAAAGCAATCGTTGTTTGTTTGGTATAAGTCAAACAAGGCAAAAGTGCCGATCATTAGAATGTGTCTATAGGTTTTAATTGTTGCAGAAAACGATAAAAGCAATCGTTGTTTGTTTGGTATAAGTCAAACAAGGCAAAAGTGCCGATCATTAGAATGTGTCTATAGGTTTTAATTGTTGCAGAAAACGATAAAAGCAATCGTTGTTTGTTTGGTATAAGTCAAACAAGGCAAAAGTGCCGATCATTAGAATGTGTCTATAGGTTTTAATTGTTGCAGAAAACGATAAAAGCAATCGTTGTTTGTTTGGTATAAGTCAAACAAGGCAAAAGTGCCGATCATTAGAATGTGTCTATAAGTTTTAATTGTTGCAGAAAACGATAAAAGCAATCGTTGTTTGTTTGGTATAAGTTTGGTACAAGGCAAAAGTGTTGAGTTTGTATAACGTCAATATCGCTCTTCAAACTATTATTTTTCTTAATATTTGAGATTTAAAAATATCTAAAGTTTTTATCTTTTTGGACATAAAAATAAAAATTTCTTCGTTTTTGATATGTGATTAAAATGACCCTAGCGTTGTCATGAATTAATTCTGGGGTATAATTGTTACGCGTAAGACTTTGAACGAATCAGGAACCTGAATTTGAAACAAGGAAATGATCGCTAAGTACAAAGTCGCGACACTTGCTCCGTTTAACCTCGCTTTGCGTGTTAACAGTATAATAGTTATTCAAACATAACTTTCTTAAGAAGCAAATCAGTAGTAATATTTTACAAGCTGACGCGCGGATATAATTAATTATTACATTATTCAGTTTTACTACGTATTAATCCCAACTTTAGTATAATTTAGTCCAAATTATAATATTCGAAACCTGTATAGCTTCTGAAAACCCGACGCGGTTGTAAAAAGATTTTACATATTTTTTCAAACCCGATATTTTATAGCCCAAAAGGTTTAGAAAATCAATGGAAACAAATTAAAATTAATAAAATTGGTTAGACTTTTTTTCTAAGACATTATCACTATGCAGATTCGTTATGCTAAAAATTGTAAAAAGATTTTTACATTTTTTCAACCCGATATTTTATAGCCCAAAAGGTTTAAAAAATCAATGGAAACAAATTAAAATTAATAAAATTGGTTAGACTTTTTTTCTAAGACATTATCACTATGCGGATTCGTTATGCTAAAAATTGTAAAAAGATTTTTACATTTTTTCGACCCGATATTTTATAGCCCAAAAGGTTTAAAAAATCAATGGAAACCAATTAAAATTAATAAAATTGGTTAGACTTTTTTTCTAAGACATTATCACTATGCGGATTCGTTATGCTAAAAATTGTAAAAAGATTTTTACATTTTTTCAACCCGATATTTTATAGCCCAAAAGGTTTAAAAAATCAATGGAAACAAATTAAAATTAATAAAATTGGTTAGACTTTTTTTCTAAGACATTATCACTATGCGGATTCGTTATGCTAAAAATTGTAAAAAGATTTTTACATTTTTTCGACCCGATATTTTATAGCCCAAAAGGTTTAAAAAATCAATGGAAACCAATTAAAATTAATAAAATTGATTAGACTTTTTTCTAAGACATTATCACGATGCAGATTCGTTATGCTAAAAATTGTAAAAAGATTTTTTACATTTTTTCGACCCGATATTTTATAGCCCAACAGGTTTAAAAAATCAATGGAAACAAATTAAAATTAATAAAATTGATTAGACTTTTTTTCTAAGACATTATCACGATGCGGATTCGTTATGCTAAAAATTCAATGAACAACATAAAAACACAATACCAGCTAGCTTCGTACAAAAAACGTATTAATTCAATAACATTAACACACGTGCCTTGGCAATGTTTGTTGCATAATGTTTCACAGCAATTTTTTCGACACTATTCTCGAAGCCAAAGAATGATTTGACATCCAAACTCGCCGACTGTTCAAAACACGTCCAGTCGTTGTTGTCGGGATGAACCTGAAAGCACAAATTAATTAATACACGACATAGCAACAAAAACAACCAAAACGGTAAAGGAGACAAAAAATAGGTTTACTGAGATTTCGGCGAGTGTGCCAAATGTACGAGGGTCGGAAATTCGGGAAAGACAAGAAAGACTATAGGAGTCACTGGTAAGCCGATCGATGCGAAGGTTCGCGCTTTAAAAAGGGGATTGGTGTCGACGACAAGAGTCACATTGGATAGCATAGGCTTTAACGCCATTCCCTCTAATCTGAACGCTCAAAATGACGCTATCTTAATGAAACAGCTATTGTAGGCTCTCAGGTGAATGTTATTAAAACGACGATGTATAATGATAATGATGAACTACACACTTTACCCATTATTTTTAACATAGCATTTTTTGCCTAAACCTATCGTCAACGAGTAGAAAGTTGACTTGTACTTGTTCGGACACGCTTTACAAAGCATAAAACAAAAACTATGAAAATGCAAAAGCCAAAAATATTGACTAACATTGCTTGAAACCGTCCGTAGAAGCATACACGCTGATCGTCAATACTATAGCTCGATTAGTCGCATCAAGGGTGCATGAGGATTCCCTTGAAAAGATCATGTCACTCTTCAAAATCACAATACAAATCAGTCAAGTATAACGCGATCTATTTCGACAGACAATAGCTTCGAGGGGTCATGATATCGTGGATAAAAATTTATTCCGATCTTCCCATAGTTTTGGGGTCGTTTGAAAAGAATTTATCTCGGCCCTCCAAGTCTTTTTTGGGGTGGGCAGTCGAGAAAATTTTTTTAAACGATCCCCCGTTCGAAATGTGGGACGGAGGTTGAAACAGTTTTGTTCATTGTATCATAAACCCCCTCAAAACTGATGGAGGATAATGTCGAAATAGATCACGTTATATCCGATTCGTTTATATGGTGATGACGTAAAATCTCATACTCTTCTCAAGAAGCCATCATGAACACTTAGTCGTAGTTTATTATGCCCCTTATATTAGTGTAACACACTGCTGAAAACTCTAATCATGAGCTAATTCCGATGTACAGTGCCTACGTAATCTACATAAAATTCAAGTGGAATACGTAAAATGCTTAACGTTTGCGATTGCGTGGTACGTAAACCCGCTTTAAAAATATAACTGTTTCTGTAATAAATGTGTTTTTTTTCGAAACAAACTTGAAAAACAGTCACTTACGTAATAATGGCAATTCTCTTGCACGACAACGCGTGAGGAAAATGTCACGTTTGTAGCATCAATTTTGAGCGTTCGGTTTCGCCAGTCCAGAGCGTTTCGCTGCGAAAAGTAGATGAACTCTACACCGGATATCTAGAATTACATCGATATTACAAATATAGAAAGCCCATTTTTACGTCATTACCGAATTGAAGTCGATATCGATGGATTTAAAGGTCGCAGTTATAATTAGGGTGCACGTGGTGACCTCCCGCTTCGTGGCAGACGTGGCCTGAGTTGCCGAAGCACAAGCCATGAAGGGACGGTAGTTCAAACAAGGAAACTCTGCTCACCTTCCGAGCAAGCTCGTACTCATTTTACATGTGGGCACCCTGTAGCAGCATGTCCACAGTCTCTTGCTCAAGTAGCTTATGCACACAGAAGAGTTCGAACACGCAAACTCATGATTGTGAGACTTGTCCTCTAAACCACTGCTGCACACGGCCATCGACGGTAAACAATTGTTTCCCTGAACGGTATTTGAATAATATATATCGATCATATATTACACAATTATTAATACACTAGGTAACAGTTCACGCCAGAAACGGACAGCTGCTCGTTAACTGCTTAAACCGCGTTAAGACCGCTGGATCGATACTTCTGACGCCTACTGTGTACTATACATTACTGTATAATATAAGCTACAGCATACAAATGTCTACAACCAACCTCTATTAAATCACGCCATAACCATAGATTATCAGTCTCTGATAAGCGAAAACATCAAAAAGCTACAACAAAACATGTCAAAAATTGTTTAACACTTATTTTTATTGTCATATCATATGACAATATGGCCAGTTCATCGGGACTAAGTTTAAAATTTTGAGCGGTAATGCTCAAATCTATTCTTGTCACGGCATTTAAGCGTCCGTATGGTTGAAATCCATTACGGTAGTGTTGTTGGCATCGACCAAATACTTGTATGACGTAGATTAAGCTTAAATGAAAAAGGAACCACACGAATATTCTTTTACTAAAATGAAAACGCCGGTACTTTTAATTCCGCGACTCGTCAACTACCTCGTCCACACCACCGCCAAATCCACCAACCATACAATTCACTCCCTGGCTTTATGGGCCCACAATAGGTTTTGAATACTCATTTTTGGATAAGCAAATACGTGACACATTCGGTTGTGGGTTAGCACAATGCGGTTAAACATTTGATAACAGTAGCGTCCACCAGTAATGGAAATGGTAAAATAAAACAATAATACAACATAGGTACTTATTTCAAGCAGGTAATTGGGTTGAATCATACTAGGCGTCATAAGCTAACTAATCGATTGTACACAGCCGTAAGCTAAGTCAACAACAACAACGTTTAGCTTTTACGAACATTCTATTGACGGCTGCGTTTACCTTACTAAAAGAAAATGGGAAAATGGACAGGCATACCCAACGATACAGCTAACAGGACGCCCGAAGCTAACTGATCGCTCATTAATGCTAATATACGAACAATATGATACGTCAATAAATAGTTCAACCGAGCAGTGCGGTACGAAACAACGCACTAATGAACAGTGCGGTACGTTAAAATGACATGACATGACAATAACTAACAATATTGGCTGCAATCTCCTACATGCTGACAATCTAGTTCAAAAATCCAAATCCAGAACAGTTGCGATACGCTTGCCAATCCATCTTGTTCTTGTGTAATTTTTAATGTCAGTTAAGTAGGTGAAACCCTAACTCTTACTTTCGCGTGGGATTGGTCACTGCCAAGGAAGTGTTTATAACACACAGTTCCATTTGCAGGACAATTTTGAACGACAAATTTGTAGCAGTCTCTTTTATTTGTGTCAGGTCTGACTTATCCTATGGCCAGTTCATCGGGACTCAGAATACACAGTTGGAAAGCAAAGTGTGCCACTGGGGCAAAAATCATTTCCATAAGCAAAAAACAAGGATGTTGTTACATGAAGGCACATGGAAAGTACAATATGGATCCGACATCCATGAGTAACAATTTTGGTAAGGACGTGATGGATCATCCCGGTGACATCATACCTGCTCGACATTGTCTAAATGTAATGAGAAAAGTTTATATCTAAAAATGTATATAAATATATATATCAATTCTCCGTCTTAGCTGAATTGTGATCTATTTCTCTTTTATTTAGCCGTGTTCGTGATTTAACTAGTGAACCATTGCGAATCAAAAGGGCGCGCAGAGCGAACATCCTAAGTCAGCTCGCGGGTCCCGATAAAAATGGATCGAGACCGATTTCGTATCACCTAAGACTCCTTAGAAATTGTCATTCAATATGAAATTTTGTCACTAGCTTTGAACGCGATACCTAGTTGTCTAAACGTGGTGAACATAATATTTTGTGTCAGCATCTCATCGGAGAATTTCGTATTAATTTAGATAATTTTATGAGATGCTGGATCGAGCCTGATCGAGGGAAAACTACTAAAAATGAGTATATTTTCAATCTTATAGTTGCTTAATAACCTAGAACATCTAATACTCGACAGGTCAAATTCTTGAGCTACTTACTAAAAATACAGGATCCAGCAACTTGCTATAAGAACCCTAATTAATATATCTCGTTCAACAGCACATGATAAATTAGGTCCAAATTCGTTACGCCCCAAAGAAGAAAAGACTACAGAAATGTATATTCTAAGACAGAAAAATGACCTGATACCTACAGGTGTACAGGGAGTTTAACCTATGCCTACTGTTCGGTTTCTTAGCGGCACAGCAGCGATGGCGCCCCGTCGCATATTAAAAGGTCAATAGATTATCACCACTGTCTAGAAATCAATATTAAACATCATCCTAAAACATCCTATATACGTAAGTCAAATCGCGACTATAGTACAGATTAGGAGTCTATCTTCAAACCTTTCCTTTAGAGCTAGATATTATTTAGTACTAGATTTACAAGGTTTCAATTTTAACCTTATCCACAGAAATGTTTTCTATTTTGCTAATTCGCAAGAAGTAACTCGAAAAGCAGTTATTAAAGAAATTTTATGAGTAAATTGTGACTCTTACAAATTTGATAATTTGACCTTCATTCAAGTAGACAAGAGTACTATGATTCGCGACTACACATACAAGTCCTTTCCTCGCGGTATACTCTTCGCAGCTGGGACTTTTGCGTTAGCCATTTCGATCTAGGATTAATTTACGGCTCCTTTCAAAGCGTGCCGTAATATCCTAACAATGTGGATAGGTAAGCCTATGGGAATTTGGTAATATAATGACCATGATATTCCCTAGATTCACGAGTGTGCTATATACAACTTCTCAAAAAAGGATCTTCGTACTACTGTTGATATTGGCGACCCAGCGCGGAATCTGTATCTCTGGGTCATTTAAATAAATATACCTTAATTAGTCCTTAATCGAAGTTGAGAACAACAGCCAGGCTCGCGAGTAGGCGACTACCGAAGCAATCGCCCACGCTGGGTCTGTCCCCAACTTTCACAGCCCAACCGGGTTTTAAAGCTTTGCCTACTTAACTGATTCCTAATGCTTTGTATGTCCGAGCTCAATCTATCGTTTGGAAATCATTGGATTATTTCAGGTCGCTCGTCATCGCTGCGAAGCGATGGTGTTTGTGTTGGAGTGGGGGCCCCTAAGTTGACGAACCAAGCGCCATAGACGCCCGATACCGCAATTTAACACCTCCAAGTTCGTAATCACTTCGCGCAAATTGAATAGCTATAAAATACAAATGCATAATTTCACTTCACTTTCGGGGCACAGGTCAGAACTTATTTTGGCTAATACTCGATTGAAGATCAAAAATCTTGGACGAGGATAACCCGCAGGCCATCGGTGTCAGTCCTTAATTGAGAAAATACGTTCCAGAAAGTAACAAAACAATCCCTGAACAGTTTACTCCTTATATTAATTTAACTAAAAATTGTCTTTCAGTAGCAACGCGGATTTGCATAGTCAGATCCAACGGTCGTTTCGATAGTGATGAAGTCTTCTTTCCAACAGTGGTTTAAATCGCATCCTTAGATAACCGAACGCGGTTTCTAGCCGGTTCCATAGCTCAGTCGAGACAAATTATTGGGGCAAAGCTAGAAATTTGAATTTATCAAAAATTTGTACAGAGGCTTACCTCGACGTACATTTTCAATTTGTGAAGACTGGGTCAACGGTCTCAAAACCGACCCATCGGGTCAAGATCTGACCGGTTCGACATAGCGTGTCACAATTCTGGTGAGATTTTATATATAGGTAGTTTACCGAAAAAAGTTTCGAGTATGTTACCAAAAAACGTTTCAATTTATAACGCGTTCCAGTGAATAAGTACTCGTGAATTCAACCGAACTATAACCCCGGGTGCTTTTAAGCAAAAAAATTTACATTTTAATTCAAGTTATTGGCACGGCGCTAGCGTTAGAGTGATTTGTACGTTGCTCATACAAATTCGGTCCGCAGCACGTTTAGAAAATAAACAATATTTTACTATACGGATGATTATTCTAACCCTCTACGACTGCAGAAGATTCGCAAGTTAAACGCCAAAACAATGGATATTTGTTATAATTTCGATATGGGTTATATAAAGATAAGGTTTGACGGCTTCGGTTTTTTTCGGAAAAAAAATTTTTATACCGAAAAAAAGTGGCAGCGTTTTATTTCAATGTATAAAATTTAAATACTATTATACATTGAAATATGAGTGAAAATACGAAGTATTATAAGTATAAAAAGAGTGTAAAGCTATGGACTGAAGAAACCGTTAACGTGCTGTCCAGCAGTGATGATGACGATCCGACTTTTGAGCCGACAAAATATATCGCAAAAAGTGTTAAATCTGCAGTTTCCTCAGAGTCGCCGGAGTGCAATGAAACAAATTATTACCAAAATCAGCTAAGAACTGTTCAGAGTAGTTTAGATGTTGACGACCCTAATTAAGTAAATCAATTCTGTGCAATTTTTTTTGAAAAAAGTTTTACATAGGTCGGTCATACGGCTTTTTCGCGACGATGAGAGATCTACAGTTACTCAGGCGGAAATGAATTTCCTCTCTGAAAAGCCAACGCTCGGTGCAGGATCTCCAACATACCGATGGCCTGGCAATCCTTAAATTGTTACAGTAGATAAAAAATGGTTTATGGCGGGCCCTTTGATGCTTCGTAAAGCCCGGAAGCTTTTAATTTCTGCAACACGACAACAAACAGTTTGTCCCGACGATGTCGTCTTCGAGCTGGATAACTATACACAAGTCAAAACACTATTCGGCGAATTGAAGCGATATAAAATCATGCAAACGTTATGACTAGCCGATCAAGAGACATATAAGGTGGGTAGCATAGTGAATAATCATAATTTTTTTTATATTTAACAACTTCAATTCACAAAAAGTTTATCTGTTTTCTCGGTAAGAGCCATCTTTTTTCGGTAATTGTTACCGAAATAAAAGGCTCCAAATTTTTTTTCACCAGTAATTCGATATCCCTACAGCAGTTTGGAGTGCTTAAGTGAAATACAATGATCGTATGTTTAGTTTTTATGCAGTCCTAAGGCACGTCTTTTGTATCACAAAGCTGTTACTAACAGATTTCAATAATATCCATTTTTCGGTGAAGTCACTATTTAAATTTTATAATTTTGAATCAAATTTCCAGCACTAGTAAACTGCAATTGGAGTGTCGGAGCTTAGCCGACTCTGGTACAGCCATGCTGCGATGAAGCCAGCTAATATGTACGGCAGTGATAGAGAAGGGCAATGAAATGTCAATATATATAAAAATCTAACTGTGTATAACATAAATCTATATTATTGAAACGAGCGAAGCGAGTTTCCCCAAATAGGTTGCTAGCGTGCGAATAGGGGAAAATTTCTTTTTTTTTGTTTGTCTGTGACTTTCATAGCTCGACACTGGATCGATGGATTTTCACAAACTTTTTTTTTAAATGAACCGTTATGGTCTCTATATGATTCTTTTGTAGGTTTGATGTGCATTCCTGGTCGGGTTTCGGGTAAGAAACGGGCCAGAAGGGTCAAAATTTAACTTTTTTTGAAATTTCGGTTTTGGAGTTGCGTATATATCGGTCTATAACTCGAAAAATAGAAGGTACAGCGAAAAACGGAGGGCACCTTCCGTGTTCGCCTCAACGAGAGCTACAACTTTGTCTCTTATGTTATTTTTGTGGGACTTCAATCTAATCCAGAAAAATGGGTTAAAGGTCATAGGACCACCTGTAGTGTGAACTGCAAAATTCGATATTTTGTTAATTTTGCCAGATCTACGTGAAAAGATAGGTCCTTAGGTTTTCGACTACGCTGAAAACGATGGCAGGAATGTTTTTGATGTATTGTCAATATTTTCCATGATTAATGATGGTCGAGTTTGAGGACCAGACCCTAACATTTGAACCCAAAAATTCGAGATTTGGGAAATGTTGCCAAGCTTTGAAGCCAAACATTCGAGACTTGGTTAAGTTCGCCTGATCATCGTGAAGAGACGGGTTGCTTTGGTTTATTGCTAATTAGAACGCGTTACAAGAATCGCATGTGCTGCGCTCGCAGAAAAAGGTTAGTCTTTGATTATCATTTTGTATGAACATAAGGAACGACTGGGTCTGTAAAGTATGAGGTCACGCTCGCTCGTTTCCCCTCGCTTGCGAGTTACTAGTATATATGACAAAGATTCTTAAGTCCATTTTTACGCATCTGGACCTATTATGCAAAATATCCGTGTGCAGTCTTTCTTCGTTGTCAAAAGGTTCTTAAGACCATAACTTCAATTTTAATTGATATATAGACATATTGACTGTATGTTATTAAGTCCAGCCAAGTAAAATTTACGGCTGTACCGGAATCGGCTAATGACCACAGACAATGGGTGGAGTTAGGTACCTTTCGTCACCATGACACAACACACCTTGGTAGAAATTTTTAGCATGACTTTACACAATATTTACATCCAATTATACGTAGCTGTTCTTCAGGGAATAACCGGAACCGAAATTTACCGGAACCGGAACCACCAACCGGAACCGTCCATTTAAACCGGATCCGGAACCGGAACCAGAACCTGGTCTTCGAAATTTATATATAGTAAAAGATATGAAGAAAGAAATTAAGGTGTAGTCGACTTAAAATGCATTAAAAATAACTTTTACATTAAACTTAATGTATTGCCATGACATTATTGCCGCTCTGAAACTTTAAAGAGACTGAGGAAGCTAATAATGTTTATTTATCGATCAATATGCCGTTTTATTGGACACCCAGAGCAAAAAATGCCTTCTACTATACACCATTGCGTATACTGCGTCAAATCGAATGTGCTTACAAAGCTTGGAGCGTAGAATACACACTTTCGCTGTCTCCAGTCGTCTCCCTTTACTACACATACATTTGTTAGATGTTGTTCTGTAGGAAACTTGAAATTATTGGTTTATATTATTCAGGAAAAATTAATAGATAAAAAGTAATTTTCTGATAAGTGGTAAGAGACACTGTTTAGGCTAGCGTTGGAAAAACAGTGCTCGTCAGTGAGATGATAATGATGATAACTTTCCAATCATAATGCTATAAATGAAACAAACTGTTATACTGCTAGCACAGTTTCAATAAATCCAGTTCATTGCCAAGAAAGGAGTTTTTGGATGCGTTGTAGATAACGTTACTTCACTTTAATTTCGCCTGATTTACAAAGTTTACAAGCGCACTGGCTGGCGCTTGGCGCAATTTATATTAGCCAAGCATACGCTAAGTACTTCTATGTAAGCCACTCTGTTACCCAGTTGGACTGGTTTAATTCGAATGTAATCCGGAGACTTCTGAATGTGTAAAATAGTTGCTACAAGCATCGACTTGGTTTTGATTTGTTAACTAACTGTTGCAGGTTATTATGAAAAATTTCTACTGAAATTATGTGTCCTACTTACGTTTAGCACGGCAAATTGCTTAGTTTATCTTTTCTTTCGCTTAGTTGTATTGGAGCTTGATCATTGTATAATATATATTACATATTTTTGGATCAGAGATGAAGCAAAAATGTGGAAAATTTCAAACAAATTTTTAAACCGGAATTCCGGTTCCAGTATGGTTTTTGTCCTTTGCCGGAACCGCAACCGGAACACGATTTTCGCCGGAACCGGAATTCCTTATATATATGAATATAATTATAATTCATTTATTACGTGCAATATTATCATACTTTTGAACATATTGCACTGCTGTGTTATAGTCGGGTCAAACGCACCTACTACCGCTGTTACCACTGATAGATCACATTACAGCAGTTCCTACCGATATGTGGGTAAATTCTGATGCTTCTATTTCCCCATACATTAGCAGTCGTTAACTCTGCCTCCACAAGTAGTGCACCAATTATGGACGCTGAATCTATTTGCTCGTCATCAAATACCGACGCTGTTACAACAGCTCCGTCCCAAGTTGTCACTGCGACTGCAACTATAACTGAAATGGAGCTCATCGACACATCTGAAATTACTGTCAACAGTGAGTCAATGCTCGGAAAACCACCGTTTTCTCAGGTGGATTGCAAATCCAGTTCGATTGATTGCAGTAGCAACTACGACCCTGGTAGCAATGCTGTCGCAGATAGTAGCTTTAGTGATGATAGTCTGGAGGAAGGCGATGCTGCCGTTAATTCTGAGAAACCGCTGACGAGAAAACGGCAGCGAAACGGGGTCTATTGAAAACGTAATAAAAACGCCAGGCTAGGGTATCGAAAATCATACCCAAACCTTGCTGCCCGGCGTCTTGTCGTTTGCAGTGCAACGAAAATTCCGACGAACAGAGAGAATTGATTTGCGCTCAGTTTCACCAAACACTGTGTGATCGCCGAAAAGACATGATTTTACGTGAAATATCTGAAGTACCACAAAAGAGTAGATGCCCTCGCGCAAACGAAAACAACAATAAGAAACCAAGAAATCGCAGCAACTGCATTTACAAGCCCGAGTGTTTTGATCCTAAATGTGGAACCAGCTGCTCGGGACATAATGTGTGCGCAACGTTCTATCGCAACACACTTGCTATCTTGAAAAAGTTCAGGTCTGATTCAGTTGTACATGGTGTTTCTAGTAAATTGTTTCACTGTAATATTTGGTAAATAGCAATATTGCGTTTGCTATATTTAATAAATCAGTTTCATGCAACATTGAAGAAACAGAAAAGAAACTATTTTGTTACCAAATTTTTTCATTACTTCCTTAACTTCACAGATTTTTGTAAAGCTACTGTGCTACTGTCAATTGATAATAAAAGTGTATTTTAGCTTCGTCTTATTTAAATAAGTTTAGTGGAACTGTGAGACAGTATTGTATTGTGGCACTATTTAGAATATTTAGGTATTATAGGTTATCGTTCACGCGTTCCAAAACAAAACGCCCAGCCAACTTCACGGCAAGGCGGACCAACGTAGGAGATGTCCACATATCAATTTTTGTTTAACAATGAACGTAACATCGGTTTTTACAAACTAAAAAAGACCAGAGCCTTGTTTGCGAGAAATACTTTCATCAAAAGTCTGATCCAGCAACCGCTAAACAATACGAAACCGATACGTATGCTAGCCACATCGAGCGTAAACCGGCTGCGCAAGCTATAAAACGAGCAGATAAAACTAGAACTCTTGAAGATACAACATTGTACAAGCAAGTTTCGATTTGGAGTCAGTTTTGACGACTCCCCACTCCCCTATTGGAATATTTTACTACAAAAGGAAGTTGAGTGTGTTCAATTTTACGGTTATGAATCATAAGAACAAGGACGATCATTGCTATATTTGGCCAGAGTATGAAGGCAATCGCGGGGCAATGAAATTACGTCTTGTATTTTTGCTTTTTTACAAAGCTTGGACTCATGTGTTAGCGAAGTATCTTTATTGTGCGATAATAGCGCAGGACAGAATAAAAATTCCATGATGGCTTCAGTTATTGTACACGCTGTTCATACCGTTCCTCAACTGAAAATAGTGTCTGTGGTATATCTTGAACCCGGACATACAGAAATATAAGTTGATAGTATGAATGCCAGAATTGAAACAGCAAGTAAAAAAGAGACTATAATGTCGTACACTGAATAGGCAAGCGTTTGTAAGCATGCTAGACAGCATGATTATAAAATTCATCAGCTAAAGCACACTGACTAGTAATTTTAAAGCGTTTTCGCTAAGCTTGATCGGAAATCTTAAAAAAATCCAGTGGCGCAAAATTAAGATAATGAAACCGTAGAAAATCTGGTTAATCTTCATCCTGTTAAGTCGGTAGTGGAACTACATTTGTGAGCGGAGCTTGGGCTGTGGCATTACGAATGTAATCAATTTTATGTTCTTCAAATAACTACATTGCATAGGGCATAGGGTTTATCATTGGTAAAAATATTATATTTGAATTCTTCGACCCAAAAAACCTATAATGGTTTGATCGAAACGATTCTATTTCAATAAATAACACAAATATTGCAAAATTCTCTATTTTAGCTGCATAAGCTTAACTAATTAGCTAATTACTAATTAACCACTCAAAATTTTTTAATCGCAAATATCAGGTGCACACTCTGAAATGATAGGCTTTCAAATAAAAAAAAGTTTTTTAAAATCGGTTCAGTGGTTCCTGAGATCCGTCGGACCGAACGAACGAACGGACGGACATCGACCTTTTTGCTCCCAGACAGAAAATAAAAACGCTTCGCTCGGCTTCGCCGAGCTCCACTCAATTATAATGCTACTGCATTCGAAAAAATACAACTGCCTTCGCGATATTATCGACCTCTGCACTTGACACCAGCGTATAGCGAACAGCTGTGTATTTTTGAAAAGAAGACGGCTGATCTTATGTCTTTACTCAAAAGCATGCGAGTACAGCGGATTTTACACTGATCTGAAAACAAATCCTGACATTATCGACTACATCAACGCCGACGAAGACAATTCGACCTGACTATATGGAAGCTGCCGTGTAAGTTTGAAATAACAAAAACTATTTCGCAACTCTTTTTGTCTGTTTGTATTCCGTATATTGATAATATACCTGCACTTTGAACCATTTTGTCATTTTCTAAATTAGGTGACAAAGGTGCTAAACTCACAAACACAGCGATATTTTTCTTAACACCTTATGGCAACACCAACCTAACACCCAACAGGCCTGTACACATTGTTTCAAAGTATAAAACTTGTACAGATACATGATGCAGATTGCCTGCACGAAAAAAGTTAAATACGTTTGAAATGTAAAAATCGCCATATCTCCAGTGTTACTTTTATGGCTTTGGCACATTCTGTTAATGACCCAACGATATACTGCTACCTGAATTTGCGTAATGTAAAACTGTCAAATCCTGAGCGGCTTTTGCTCTGCTCGGGTTCAATTTCTTTATAACTTTTGAACTAATTTGTTAAATTAAATGGAAGTATTACATCAAAGAACTAAGGGGTTTCTGCTTGTAAAGCAAAAAAATCAGCAAAATTGCTGAAAGGAATTTTGAGTTAACAACGATTGACATTTTAGGTGACCCAACCGATTTTTGGGTCACGGGGTTAAAAGCACGATTGAATTCTGTCCAATACAAGTAAAGCCTAATAGTTAAGTTAGAGTCAAGCACAACATGGTCTTCTTTCCCCGCCGACTTCGCGGTGCCCGTTCCCACCGCTGTGGTTTCGCTAGCTAGTAGATAGGGATAGTAGGAATCTCGTTAATCCATTCATGCGCGTCACTAATTAGATGACGAGGCATTTGGCTACCTTAAGAGAGTCATAGTTACTCCCGACGTTTCGCTAGATTCCCCGCCGACTTTGCGGTGCCCCTTCCCACCGCTGTGTTTTCGTTAGATAGTAGATAGCGAAACCACAGCGGTGGGAACGGGAACCGCGAAGTCGGCGGGGAAAGAAGACCCTGTTGAGCTTGATTACGTGTATCACAAACAGAAGTTTTAGCAAAATTCCTGGTGATATAATTTTGCACAAGAATGGTTCAATTAATTTCAGTCATATCCGTAAATTTTATATATGCTGATCCGTTAACAAGTAACTGGAGTAAAAAATCAATGCGAAAATGATGAAAAGCGTAATATAAATTTAATAGTTGAAAGGACCGGCAAATATAGATTGCAAATTTGTCCATATAAAATCGCTGTTTTACCTACGTCGCCCAGGATAAGTTCCTAGACTCCTCATTCATCTCAGGAACAATGCGTAATTAATCTTTGCGAGTGTCGGTTGATTTTGTGCCTTAATTCACAACCGAAGAGAACCAGACTGATTTCGACTGATGATTAACTCAGTGACCACTCGCCCGGGACGTCAAGCCTGCGGAACAGGCTAGCACAGGCTGGACTAGCCTAAGCACAAAAGACGAAGCGCGCGGCAGGGGGTCTAATAATACTATAGACTCCAGCTTAACAAGCTATTATTGATTTCTACTAGACGTCAACGTTTCTTCATGTAGAATTCTCCGCTTCTAAAATAAGCACCACTCTTTGATTGTCCGACCAATCGGAGACCGTTTAATTAAGATCTGAGTTTCGGTCTTTCATGTTGGCCAATTGTTTTGAAATTGAGACTGTTACCTTACACCGCCACAGACAATATATATAAATCGAATATTCGGTCGTTATTCATACAATTATGGCAATAAGTCATACATTTATAACGATAAAGCTCGCAGTTATATCAATATATCATACAATTGCAACAATATATCATACAATTATAAACGCGAGATCATTTTATAGTCCTAGATTCGATACAATTTTAAGCAAAACCCAAGCGGTTAGATATGACAATACTTTCAAAGTCGGTACAAACCACATGTATTTCAATCATGTTGTCTTGAATGTGCTTTAAGCCATGCTTTAACAGGGTTACCCAAAGAGGACGGTATACTTAAAGGTGTACAAGTCGACGACATTAAGATTATTACAATACTCTAATTATCCTCTTCAAATGTCGAAAGTTCTACAATGACCTCACGAGCTAGACGAGTGATTTCCTTTTTATCATATCAAGGTAACGAATCTACTACAGCAAATACATTATTACTCACTGGTAAACACATGAACACACAATGATAGACCAGTCGTAGCGAAACTACATTTTTTGAGCGGAGCGACGGCATTAGTAATATGAACGTACTCAATGTCTTAGGAATATATTATTACCTAGACAACAATGAGTAAATGAAAGAATAGTTTTATTCCGTTCGAACGAAAAGCAAGACAAAGGAAGTAACGTGGCTTATACAGCATGGTGATGAATGGCAATCGAAGCAAAATGTAAGAGTTGCTACTCGCCAAACCTGAAAACCCCAGGGTATATGCCGTTAAAACCACGCTACGACCAATAATTAAGCTGTTATGAGCTTAATTAGGGTGTTAATTAGCTAATTAGCTTAATTAATGATAAAATTGGTAAGTTGCCAAACTTCTAAAATATCAGGTGCACATCCTCACATGGTAAGCTTTCAAACAAAAAAAGTTTTTGAAATAGGTTCAGTGGTTCTTGAGATCCATGAAAGACTAACGGACGAACGGGCATCGATTTTTTGCTCCCAGACAGAAAATAAAAACGCTTCGCTCGGTCCGCTCAATGAATACACGAGGGTACATGTACAGATATTTAAAGGTATACATACAGGATATACAAGAGCAGACAAACAATCACAGTCTGATTAAATGACAGTAAACGCACGATTATCCATAACAAATAACGCTATATTCATCAAAGTATGAACTACTCAAACATTTCATACTCAATCACATATACATACATTCTTGCTCAGGGAAGGGGACCTTGAATTTGGTTCAGGGCTACCGATTTTCCTCTAATCTCTATAGTGGTCATGACCTCAAGATTCAGTAATGTTGCCCATTACACTGCGGTGACGACAATAATAATCTAGAAAGCATCTGTTACACTAACGTTTTAAAACATTTAACACATCAATGTTGAGCTTGCAAAGGCGCTCGACCACGTGTTCCGCATGATCGGGACTTTCCTCCATCTGAGTACTAACCTTTCCAAGAATACATGGTATATCAATGTTGAGCTTGCAAAGGCGATCGACCAAGCGTTTCGCATGATAAGAACTGCCGTCAACCAGAGTACTACTAGCAGTTCTTAAGAATTATGGCACGTCAATGTTGAGCCTGCAAAGGCACTCAGCCACGTGCTCCGCATGATTGGCAATTTCGTGTAATATAGCACTACTAACCTTTTCAAAAATATATGGCACATAAATGTTGAGCTTGCAAAGGCTCTCGACCAGTGTTCCGCATGATCGGGACTGTCGTCTACCTAGTACTAACCTTTTTAAGAATATATGGCACATCAATGTTGAGCTTGCAAAGGCGCTCGACCACGTGTTCCGCATGATCGGGACTTTCCTCCATCTGAGTACTAACCTTTCCAAGAATACATGGTATATCAATGTTGAGCTTGCAAAGGCGATCGACCAAGCGTTTCGCATGATAAGAACTGCCGTCAACCAGAGTACTACTAGCAGTTCTTAAGAATTATGGCACGTCAATGTTGAGCCTGCAAAGGCACTCAGCCACGTGCTCCGCATGATTGGGAATTTCGTGTAATATAGCACTACTAACCTTTTCAAAAATATATGGCACATAAATGTTGAGCTTGCAAAGGCTCTCGACCAGTGTTCCGCATGATCGGGACTGTCGTCTACCTAGTACTAACCTTTTTAAGAATATATGGCACATCAATGTTGAGCTTGCAAAGGCGCTCGACCACGTGTTCCGCATGATCGGGACTTTCGTACTCGTCAGTAATTTCTGATCCAACAAAGATTGGAATTAACGGACACGTTGGAAAGCGTTTTTCATACGCCTGAAAACGGATGACAAAATAAAAATAGCGTAGTAAGGTATATATTGTGACAAAGAAACAAGCTACTGTAAAACTGTGCTCATAGTAGAATCACTGACATTAGTTTCAAACTCCAGGTTCCAGGAATATTTTTATATTAAATTCCACTGTACTCATCTTCACATGGCTGTGTAATTTTTGAGGTTGGAAACACATTACACTGATTATATGACAAAGAGTGGTACAGAAATAGCGTCTCGTTTCAATAGAAAGAGTGGCGCTATTTTCGAAAACAGAACCAGCATTACACTGATTATATGACGAAGAGTGGTACAGAAATAGCGTCTCGTTTCAATAGAAAGAGTGGCGCTATTTTCGACAACAGAACCAGCATTACACTGATTATATGACGAAGAGTGGTACAAAAATAGAGTCTCGTTTCAATAGAAACAGTGGCGCTATTTTCGAAAACAGAACCAGCATTACACTGATTATATGACGAAGAGTGGTACAAAAATAGAGTCTCGTTTCAATAGAAAGAGTGGCGCTATTGTCGAAAACAGAACCAGTGACGATATTAGCTTAAAAATTGTTGCTAACCTAAGTTTTTTCTGAGGTATATATAATTATAACATAGTAACTATTTTAGGGCTATTCATTAAAAACGTTGAATTTCGAATTTTTTTAAACATTTCTAAGCCCCGTGAATCCACAAGCAATGCTCGCTATTTTAAGCCTTACGGCAAAACCTGCGGGCCCTATGGTACCCAACTAGGCGGACACAGTTAAGCTACCGTGGGGCAAAATCTTCAACGAATACAGAAGTCAGTACCATATATACAGATACAAAATGAACATATTAATTTGATTAATCGTGAATCCACAAGCAATGCTCGCTATTTTAAGCCTTACGGCAAAACCTGCGGGCCCTATGGTACCCAACTAGGCGGACACAGTTAAGCTCCCGTGGGGCAAAATCTTCAACGAATACAGAAGTCAGTACCATATATACAGATACAAAATGCACATATTAATTTGATTAATGCGCATATATTTACAGACTGTCATTCAAGAAAACAATAATTCAAAGTGCTATAGTGTGGCTTGTCGTCTATCCACAAACCAACTCGACCATATCTACTAAACTTGATTGCAACATATACACGGAAAAACCTTCAAAACATTTTGTACTGATGCCATAAATCAAATATATATTTTGCCTGAGTACAACAAATGTATGGCAGTGACATTTTTCTGTCTTCAAACAATAACAACTGTAACAGCCGGCTATCACTTATAAATCCCACTATTTGTCGCAACGATGTTATTGTCTTGAGTAGCGTAGTACACGTTTAAAATTTGTGCTACATTCACCCAGTGTTAAGCTATAATAAGCGAGTAACATTATAACTTACCGCCATTACCATCTCGAATGAGTGCTTGTACACTCGTACCGGAGACTGATACGTTTGTACCATTGTATTCAAACCCTATACAGAAGGTACTAATGAATATAGTATTTATGTGAGTCATCTAAAATTTATATTTATTTATCCAGTACGGCTTGTAGTTATTCCACACTAGTCTCTGGACAAACGTTGAAAGTCGACCTCAGCTAACGCCAACGGGCAACGACGTAGGTCATTTTAGTCATATGCAAAAACCGAGGAACTCTTTTTTCCACAAAGACTTTATAGATTTGAACTCACAAGTTTAAGAAAAATTAAAATTTAATGAGTTATTGAAACGGAGCGACGCGAACGGAGCTTCCGCTGAGGAAACTAAGGTGAAAAATAGTGAACATTTTTGTTTTCGTATTTCGGTAAATTTTATTTGATACCCTTATTCTTCGTATTTCGGTAAATTTTATTTGATACCAAAAGTGACGAGGACGTGCGCTTTAGTTGAACACCAACATCTCCGACCTCACCTTCGGGGACAAAATGGCAAAAAAAGGTTTTTAATGGTTCTTTGCCATATCTGGTCATACAGGTACCAGTTTTTGCAACTCATGTCACAAGGTTCGAGTCGAAAAATGGAGACTATCATCAGAATTAGCTCATCGAGATCTACAACTTTAACGACTACGACGTTTTGGGACCGCTACCTTGGCGGCTGTGAGCCCGAATATGGATGGATGATCCTTTGATAGAAAAAGCGATTTTTCAAATTTCGCTGTATTATTGCTTGTTTTTACCTTTTAGTGAGTGCCTATTAGCTATTAGGTTATCAAGCACAATGGTTTTGCACGCACGATGAATGAATACGATTGTTTTACTCTCTAGAGTACAACTTGACTGTACTAGTCAGCGTAATAAATTAAGAAATTGAGGGGAGCAATAGGCAAAGTATTTGGTATCTTATTTGCTTATACATATATTTCTACTAAATATTTAATACATTTATAAGTATCACCTTTTAGACGATTGATGGCAAATGCACCTTAAAAAAGCTAGCTAGCTAAAAAATTAACTAATTAGTAACATCAACTAATTATATAGCTAGTTAGCACCCATGGTAATATCACAGAGCTTTAAAAGCTAAATATCACATATATATATTCATGATTAGCGACATCGAAAACCCCCCAGCGCAAAAAATTAGCAATTTTGAGATGATTTTAAAGTTTCCATAAAATTAACAAATTAGCTAATTAATTATGTACTTGTCTCTTGGCCAAGAAAGTGAATTCTGAGCTCAACCGCGGCTCAATCTCTCCAGCGGCTAAGGAGATATGAGCAAGTGGTGTTTTCGGGAGCCCCAAGGGTCCATTTGAAAACCCATTTTGACCCAAGCCTGGAGCGCAGATGACCTCGGCAACAGCAACATCTACATAGCTTTATAGGGCTAAACTTTCTGAACAAAATGAGCCCAAATGAGGCCAGATCACACCTTTGGTTCTCGAGATATAACTCATAACGCGTTTTGGTGGGATCCCTAAGGACCCTACCTGGGCCCTTTCGGAACCTCTTTTGAGGGGGAAGGAGTTGGAATCGGTTTTTGCGTGTAACTAAAAGGCACAAATAGAGATTTTAAGCTTTCGAATGATCTGACACGACCTGATCTGCCTATTAGAAGTAGAATTACGCGTGTCACACGAAAAAACCCGCAAACAGACACTGCTAAATTTCACACTCCTCGTAGTAAGAATTCTTCGCTTCACTCGTTTCACTCACGCACTCAGAATTCAATTAATTAACTAATTAGCATGTACAGCCAAGTTTTAGAGTTTCAGGAATGTCATATTCGTGATCAGCGACATAGGAAACCCCGCGTGCAATTAATTTTTCATTAATATTTTGACACTTTGAAATTTTTCAAAAAATCAGTTATATAATTGATAATTAATTAGTAATTAGCTAGTTAACTAATTAATTAGCATGTTTTTAACTTCCTCGAATAGTAATAAACACCAGATTTATAATCAGCACGGCGAGATGACAATTAAAACAAAAGCTTTACACTAATTATTCATTGAAAAAATAAGCAGTTTTTGTTTGAAAATGCTAAAAATAGGCTAACCGGCAGAATTAAATAATTAGCTAAAGCAAATTTTGACAAAACTATGTCTTGCACCTGTCGGATATTAGGTCTTTCAAACAAAACAATTTTTAATCGGCCCAGTAGTTATATATTGAGAAGTTCAACGGAGAACGGACAGACAGTGCCGATTTTCCCCCTCTGACGAAAACAAAAACACTTGGCTTCGCTCTGCTCAATTAGACCTTTTTTGGTGTTTCAAATGTATTCTGGTCCACGAACCCGATTTCCAAAATGCAGTGCGTTTTCATTTGTATTGCGTGTGGGGCACCAAGAATGGTCTAAATATAAGTATTTTTATGGCTAAATGAAATGATTCAGTTATCTACAGTCCAGCGTCCACATTTCGTGCCTTTTCCAAGGGTTTGAGATCAATGAGCCCGATTTCCGTCGTCAGTTATTTGGTTGCGTATTGCGAAAATTGTAACGATTGTTACGAATTGCGAGAACGTAAATATTGTCTATAAATTTTCCGGTATATTTAATACGAGGGTTTGGTCATCTAGAGACCAGCACAAATACTTGGTGAGTTGTCAGTTGTTTTCAGCGGGGTTAGGGTAGACAAAGTTTTAAAGTTTGTAATGCGCTCACGGTTCAAGAATTTTTAGGATAATATATTCATCAAACACAGCCTGTTACAAGTAAATGAACAAAATAATTTAAAAATGAAACCATGCTAAGTCCGCTTTGCCCTCGCTTGCGAGTTGCTATTTTTTACGTAATAGAGCCCTAAGAATTGTCTTATTTGATTCTTACCGCGCAAGTACAACTGCTTTCATCGTATTTTACAATCCCGAAAACAACCTATAGATGTTTTCGACTGACGTACAAATATACCATGAAAGCAGTTGTTTTCACTGTATCGTACAACTGAAAACTGCAGTGGCGTAGCGAGGCCATTTATCGCCCGGGGCAAGCGAAATTTTGCGCCCCATACTTAATACTAGGATCTTAACGACATGCCAAGTGTATGAATTTGGAGAAATGAGAAACTGTAACGTTAACATACAGTGGAACAACTCATTAAAAATATATTCATGTTATGAAACAAAGATTCACCAAAATATCTTTATTAATCTACTATTCAATAAGGCAGATGCAGAAAACTGATAGTCAGACATCTATTACGCACCCTACGAAGGTTAGCTCTACATCAGAATTGCTACAAATCGTGAAAAACATATCTATGTAATCTGTGTATATATATAAGAATCATAACAAAAGCACAGTAGCACAGAAAACATAAACAGAATTTGCAACAGACCGCTTGACACTCGTCCCTTTCGCACCACTCGCCTAGTCTCACCCATTGATATAACTATACCTCTACACGAAGAGATACGTCTAAATACAGTGATGATTTGAAAACAGCGCCCATGAAAATCTATATGAAGTTATTTTGAGCCACAAATCTATTAATATACCGTTAGAAGGTGGTAATGTCACAGATGACTATATATGGCGTTGGGCCCAACTTTGGCCTCAAATACCAATTGACCCAGGGCTCCTACACCAAATCTGTTGACACCATACAGATAGCCCCGTAGTAGCTCTATCCCAAATTTCGTTTGAATGGCTTGAGTGGTTACATAGCTACACCTCGACAAAATTTTGGAAATTTGCCCATTTGCAAAAGTCCCCCATGCCCCACAGGGACCCGACCAAAACAATTCATATACCCATAAATAAAGCTTCCAAAGACACATATCTCGATATCAAAATGATTCAAATCGGGTTTAAGGTTGCCGGGTTATGACGAAAAATGACCCATTTTAGCCATGTACCCCCTTTGACCCCCTGTGGTGGGACGTGGCTGGGTCGAATCGTAATAAAATCTCCAAAAGGCACATCTAGAGTATTGTAGCTTTCATATGAGCGCTCATACGTCCATATGGGTTTACGTTGAGATAATGAAGTCCTGTTTACAAAAAAATAAACGGACGCCCATCTTTTTCACCAAAGTGCGGTCTAGTGTGAATTCTTCGATTCCGAAGCTAATGCTTCTCCAACTCCGAATTCAATAAACGCCTAAAATTGTTAACAGTGTTGACAATTGTTGTTAACAATTGTTACAGTTAACAAAAGAGCAGAAATTTGTTTCCACCGTCGGTGTCACAAACTTCAGTTTGGACATAGCCAAAATTAGTAAAAGGCACAACTAGGTGACCATATCTTATCAACAAAATAACGTACCATAACGTAACGTACCATCTTCCTCCACACGACTGAGCAGCCACATGAATTTGACGGATTCAGACTTGTTGATTGATTCACATTAGTCATGCAAATTGGAGGAAGTTTCAGCCTTGTAGACACAAGGCCAGATGGATGAAAGAAAAAGATACATAACAATCAATTAGAGGGCAGGGCATTACAAGTATGCAACCGCTGCTTGAACGATGACAAACTAGGG
This sequence comes from Trileptium ribeirensis, assembly GCA_030248225.1. Taxonomy (NCBI): domain Eukaryota; kingdom Metazoa; phylum Nematoda; class Enoplea; order Enoplida; family Thoracostomopsidae; genus Trileptium; species Trileptium ribeirensis. The sequence continues at coordinate 47,894 of JASANE010017106.1, forward strand.
GCATGAACCACATTGGCGGGAAGATTGTTCCATAAGCGCACCACCCGGTGACTGAAGAAATGGCGCAGTTCCAAAACGAGGTATATCGGCTGTTTCTAATTTCCGATCATGCCCGCGGGTAATATAATATCCTCGGTCGAAGAACTTCGATAACTTCATGTCAACGTCTCCATTAAACAGTTTGTAGACCATGATTAAATCGTTTCGAATACGACGTGTCATCAATGACTATATACCGTAAAAACTTAGTCGATCATTATAGTCCCAGTCTCTAACTACCGGCATCAGTTTGGTAGCGATTCGTTGTACTCTTTCGATCATAGTAATGTCTCTATCAAGACATGGGCTCCAAACAATAACAGCGTATTCTACGTGTGGCCGAATGAGAGAACGGTACAAATTTAACCAAATCTTTTTTGTCCATCGTTTGATTGTCCTACGAAGCATATGGATTACACGAAACGCTCTTTCGGCGACAAGACAGCAGTGCTCGGAGAACTTTAAACTGCTACAAAATCTACGCCATGATCTTTCTCTTCAGAGGTCGGTTGCAATAACTCGTTCATCAACGCATACGGTACCTGCGGATTATCATAACCCATGTGCATGACACTACATTTACTATTATTAACTAATAAAGACCACTCATTACAAAAGCACGATA
>JASANE010017107.1:0-124754 GCA_030248225.1 Trileptium ribeirensis
TTAGACACGGTAGGAGACTGTAATAATTTTCATTGATCAGTTTAGGATTCTGCCACAAATTGGCATCAAAAAACGCTATGATTTTCAATCGATTTTACAGAGGACAATGGAGCTTCTTTCGACTCATGTTCCATCTGCGCCCGTTCTCGAAGGCATAGCTTGAGTCGAGTCTAAGTATAGGAGAAGTACAAGAATGACTCCAGGTCACACGCCTTAAAGACCCAATAATGGGAAAGAAGAGAAAGAGGAAAAAGGAGAGAGAGAGAGAGCGGTCCGCTCAGGAACGGACGCAGTCATTTGCACAGGAGAAATTAAGAACGGAACCCCTGACGCTAGCCCCGAAAGTTGAGCTTCTACTCTGAGATTTGCTTCGCTCCGAATAAAAATTTTTAGTCAACTAACCCCAAAATTTAAGATGGGTCTCAGGCCGTTTAGACACGGTAGAGCACTCCGTCATGCAATTTTAACAATGTAACAACTAGCGAGTGGTCGATGCGGTCGCTCCATAGGGAGTGACGTATCAGGACCTTTCGTGCGTTGTTGCCCCATTTCTCACGGCTTTTGCAAATCTATTGGTCTAACCACGCAGGGGTAGCCGAAGTGTTTTTAAGCTTAAATCACAACCAGTCTTTTTGGTACTCAAATTGAGCAATTCGTCGAGGGCGCGGCAGCACGTGCCCTGTCCATACTGGCAAATGACTGCGGGCCTTCAGCTACATTAAAGGTGCTCGAAGAGGAGCATGACCAAAACAGAAAGCGAGACAGAGCCAGCTGCAGCGTATAGGCAGGTCAAGTTTTAAGGCAATTCTTGTGCTCGCACCCGTTAGCCGAGCGACGACCCTGAGAAGACTACAAAGTGATTGTTTCCCCAAAGCTTTCTGTGAAAGGGAAACTCATAGGCGCGAGCCCATAAACCGTTTGGACACGGTGGGTTTCGATACAGCGCCACCTTTTCATGTCAAACCAACAGCTCGAAGGGGCTTTACAAGGTAACAAAATTCGGGAGACGCGGCAGCGCCTCCCTCTTTTGACGACGACCCGTATTTTAAGCTGACCCTGGCGCACGCAGAGTCGGCGACAAACTTTCATTACAAGTAACCAGCAGCTGACGTCCGGCCTCAAGACAATGTGAGAGATAGAACACGAAGTGCAAAGAGGTTAATGATGGGAGAGCGTCCAATGCCCAGGGTCTCTCGTAGGCGAAGTCACCAAACGGTCGGCAAGGAAAGTTTCTTATTGTGTCCTGTCAGGCGGGTAAGACGGACCACGGAGTATAAAATGTGGGGCGAGCAGAATCGGTTTTCACGTGGGGTTTGATCAGGATTCGCATCACCCGCTCTGTATATATGTATCACTCGGTGCCCTGCGAGGCACCCCTTGCATTCTGTTGTACATAGATTGTGTTGATGATTTGAAAGTAATACGTACAGTTCAACTAAATAAAATGTTAGAGTGTGAAATTCATACTAGGCGATACGTTGTCGACTATCGATCGGAACTATTCTAAAGTAAAGGTTAAAGGGGATCCTTTAAGGCTAGCATATAACGCAGGGGATTTCGGATTTAACGAGGTTACAGAAGCTTCCTAGGTCGACGAGAAAAGGGTTCAAAATATTCCCGTTGGATAGGGGCCCTGGGGATGGATCTCCAGGTGTCCCCTTGAGCTATCAGTTTAGCAGAAAGTTTCTCGTTGAACCCTTACAATTTATCGGTAGGATTCAGGCTCTCGCGTACCAGACTAACACTAGGAACCACACCTCCATTTAAGATTTAAATAGGGATGAGGGAAAGGCGAGTCAGCCTTATTACCTGTGAGCAGGCTTAGGGGTTGACTCTCCCTCGGGGGACCTTCGTACCACTAGATACGTGGGCCAATATAGTGGCCAGGCCGAACACCCTGGTTAACCCGCCGGCAGCCTGCTAAGCTAAGCGGTTCCCTTAGGTCATCGCGTAGATCACCGGGGAGTCGTGGAAGCCGGGGTTGTCCGGGCACCACACGCCGAAAAATAGTGGTGCAGCTGGGATCCCTTAGGGCCAGAACTGGTCCTAGTACACGACATGTCGTGCGTAGCAGTGTTACATACGACATGTTGTATGTAACCCGTGTTACACACGAATTGTCGTATGTAACCATTGTTACATACGACATGTCGTACGTAACCAGTGTTATATACGACATGCCGTATTTCACACCGGTACATAGAACTTTATGAAACTGTATTCCAGTTTGATATTGGTGCTCCTGTCCAGTTTGATATGGTCACCCCGTCCAGTTTGGTATTGGTACCCCCTACAGTTTGATATTCGTGCCCCATCCAGCTTGATATTGGTCCCTCCTCCAGTTTGATATTCGTGCCACCCACCAGTTTGATATTGGTGCCCCCCAATTTGACATGGTGCACCGCTCCATTTTGACATTGGTGCCCCCTCCTGTTTGATATTGGTGATCCCCCCTCTAGTTTGATATTTTCCCAGATTTCTGACCCTAACTCGTTTATGTGCTAGTATTGACTGTACTTATATGATTTATGCGTTTTTATTACTACTTGGCTAAGGCCGGCAGAGGGTGTTCCAGTCATACTATTGCTTAATGGCTGAGCAAGTTATGTTGGACTTGATGTTCCGATGAGATCCCTGCTAGCTATGCAACACCCAATGCCGCGAAATAAACTATTTACCACAGCTGAAAAGCATCGAGCTATTGCAAACCGTCGTTTTATACAATAAAAAATATTGGCATCCAAGAAAACTATATTTGGTGCGTTGAAGTACTGCAAATAATGTGCAAAACAATTGAGTGTCAGGGTTCCGATATATACAACGATACGTCTACCAGAAATGGTGCAAGTTAAACGCATATACGGTTTTACAGCGGCGGATCCAGGATTTCACCGTGGGGCCGCACTCGCCTACCCCACTCCCCTCCCCGCAAGGCGGTTCGAGCCACCGTACCCCCTCCCCTGCGATGCGGCACTATATCCCGTGGTGAATGCGCGTCAATAACTTTCGCAAAAATTAGGGGAAATTGGGAAAAATACGGGGACTATTTACATACTAAACTGGAGGGGGCACCAATATCAATCTGGAGAGGGACACCAATATCAAACTGGAGGGCGCACCATCAAAATGCAGGGGGCACCATATCTAACTGGAGGGTGGCACCAATGGCAAACTGGAGGGGGCCCAATATCAAATTGGAGGGGGCACCAATATCAACCTGAAGAGGAATATCAATATTAAACTGGAGGGAGCAAAATTATCAAACTGGAGGGGGCAACACTATCAAACTAGTTTTTAAAAAGACCCATTGAACCGGAAGTACGCCAAAACGATCGTACATTTCTCTATAACCGATTAAAATACACTGTCAGCATCAGGTTCATTTCGTAGAGTTAAATGTCCCGGTGTTACTTACGACATAACTTGTGTAACACTGGTTACGTTCGATATGTCGTATGTAAAATTGGTTATATACGACATGCCGTTTGTAACTTTGATTACATACGACATGTCGTATGTAACATTGGTTACATACGACACGTTGTGCGTAACACTGGTTACATACAACATATCGTATGTAACACAGCTACATACGACAGGTCGTATGTAACAAAAATTTTCGAGTAGATGGGCGCAATATTCTGTGAATCAGCAATATTATTAAAAATATATATTATAAATCATCTATGATGCAATGTTTTATCGCCTACCTATGAACTAACTAGAGTAGCAGCGAAGTGTAGTAGTTGTTATCGATGCGCGGCGCTTCTCAAAGCAAATTTAACGGAATGGCACATACGTCCCTGGACAACTCGTCGTCGGACAAGACAACTCGTTCCCGGTCAGTTCGTTTCCAGATTCTTGGTCCCCGGCAATTCGTCCAGGTCAAAAGAACGAATGTTATTCAGGTTTAAGGTTAGGCTTTAATGCGGTGATAAATTTCCCAGGGGACGAATTATCCGGACAATTAGTGCCTAGGTTAAATTTAAGCCTAAAGTAACGTTGCTTATCAATCCGGCCGTACACAAATTTTCGGAGTTTTTGTTGCCCACGGAGAATAGCTGTCCCATAGTAGAATTATCCATCTGGCTACGAACTGTATTGTTACTAATTATCCAGGGACGAATATTACCCAGTGACTACAAACTTTACAGAGTTATAAGGTATAATTGTGATTGTACTCTGATTGCTGCAAAATTGCACCCCATATTGTCTTCTTTTTCGTAATTTGTATTTTTCGTGACGAAAAAAATATCGGATCGGCTAATTATATGGCAATTCAGCCTGCTCTCATTGCCGCGCTTAGGCCCACAAACCCCATTTGTGGGCTGGCGGTTTGGTGAGAGCTCGACCCAAGTGCCACAAATTAAAGTAATCTCACAAAACATTAAGCATATAGGATTTGTCATGCCAGATATTGTATTTCTGACTTTAATTTTGATGTGTAAATGTGTGAAAATAAGTATGGGGAGTTGTTGAGTGGAGCGAAGCGAAGCGTGTTTGATTTCGTAGAGGAGTAAAACCGGCACCGTCTGTCCGTCCGTTGAACTCTTCAATAACTGCTGTGCCGATTTAATTTTTTTGTTTGAAAGGCCTAATATCCTGCAGGTGCAAGATATAGCTTTTAATCCAGACCCCGCGAACAGTAACTCCATGATCCCAAAAGAAAAGTAACACAAACATAAAAGCATTTTTAGAAAATAACTTATTGCAAATCAATATTTTTGTGTTGTTTGGTGATTTCTTAAAGGTGCCAATATTTATTGTTTTTTTGCGAATCTACACGTGGTGTTTAAAGAGGACTCTTAAAGTGACGGATTTACAACTATTGTTGGTCTGTAGTGCTCAAAATTCAACGAAAATTCAACACTTTTGTGGCGCTCACAAAACCCATTAACGTATTTACTGATTTTGATAATCTTTTTTAATCGATGTATTCTAACGTCTTGCTGTGATTTCCAGTTGGGATTGAATTTTTCAACTTTCCGAGTAAATGACTAGCTTCTCAAGTTCGACTAGTATTTCCTTTGGATCGGTTTACTTGAGACCCAGTCCATACACATACGTATTTTTAAATTGTGATTTTCTTCAGTTATTGAGGGGTCGATAGGTACTACAGCCGTTGCGTGTGTCATAAACAGGGTGCCACTACAACTGATTAGTTATGTTGCCGGCTCCTATATCAAATTGGAAAAAAGCGCCGGAACGATTCACAAATCATGCCTCCTTATCAACGCACCGTTTCGCTGGGTCTCAACTCAGGTCGAAGATTGGCGGCTCAATTACGGATTGTGTGTCAAATAGTTACAAAAAACAACAGGCAGAAGCCAGGAGCACCTAGGTCGTCATCTTTATCAGCATTCGATATCTTCTCCGTCATCCGTCGCTCTCCGGGAGTGCCATTCCAAGGTCATCTCGCTGAAAATGCAAATTTTGAGCAGCTATTGCAGCTAGGATATGAAGACAATAACTTTTTAAAGAGCCATCTACTTCGATCTAAAACTTACACATCTCCTCAGGCACAGCAGGAAATTGTAAAGATATTTGCTTGTGACGTTACTAGGCGCATTGTCGATTAAAAAAGAACTGTGTACTTGCGATTATACTAGTTGGAACGCAGGACATCAATGGTCGCGAGCAAGGGTCCATTTGCTTTCGACAGTCGGTGACGATTTATGCGGCGTTTACGTTATAAAGGACCCCCATGTGAAAGCTTTGTCCCCCAATGGTCTAGACCACACCGTCCAGTTGTATATGGTATATATTGCTGACGGTGTCAAGAACACCAACCACAAACACATTGTGTAAGGAGAGTAAATAACAGCTTAGTGTAGCTAACACTATATAAATTTTACGGTGTGGTCTACACCATGATCGACACTACAATACCTATGTATGCTATCTGAAAATACCATCACAAACACCATGGTATCAAAGAAGCTATACATTTGATGGTGGCAGAGACACTCAGGGTGGACAAAACTTTCACATGGGGGTCCTCTATAACGTAAACGCTGCATTAGTTGTTCAGGAAGATTTCGACGGTCTATATTGGTTGCCGACAATTACAGGAGCAGCGATCGCCAATATGATATTCTATGTTATGAATCGCTCCTGCTTGTCCAAAGACAATTTAGGGGCTCAAATCTACGTGGTGCGCGCAATATGAGTGGCGAATATAATGGCTATCAAATGTTGATAAGACAACAAAAGTTGGCAGCACTTTATTTCCATTACGGTTCGCATGCTGCCAACTATGTTATGCCGCACGCTTCAACGTCATGTGTAGCCCGCGTGAGTCATAGCGTGAGGTAATTGTATTCGTAGAGAGGGGTTGTACAGTAGACTAAGGACCAACGATGGTTCAGGGGTTGTCTTGACTTCTATTGCAAATGTGAAATACCAGAAGCAACTGTCTCCACCCAAGATTTTATTACATTTCCCACATACAATAAACATATAGACATATAAAAATATACTTACGTTCACACTAGTATAGCAATACCACCGATTGATAGTACACACAAATGTTGCACCACTGCGACCACCGGAACTGAGGCTCTAAGCTCACGGTGCAAGCCTTTAAATAAACTTTCAATCTGGACCCAAAACCCAGAAATTTCTCTAAAGCCGGGTTTCTATAGTTAAGGACTAGAAATTCTAAGAATTCAAAATTTCACTCTCTAACTTAAACTTAAATTTTTGCGTTAGAGAATAGGTTTTTACGAAATTCGCGGAATCCCTAACTCAAAACAAAATTTGGAAAATCCAACAGAAATTTCCGCTAATGTAAGTGTAATAGTTAAGGCACCCAGGGCTTACACTCAAATCCGATAGGTACCTAAACTATAGCCCTGGCACACTAATTTTTAAAATTATAATTATTTTATACTCTCTTAATCTTACAAATTTTTCAAGAAATAATAAAATTATTAAGGGTAGAAATTCCCGAGGGGATGAGGTCCGTAACTCCTTAACGAGTGGGCCAAATGATGCCAAATTTGGTATGGATAATCTACTGTGTGCCCTATAGTATTTGGCATCAAAACCCGAAACCATCCCCCTGTCCAGTTTTGGGCTGAATTTTTCTCCGACCAGCGACTAAGGCTCACTGTGGTAAAAACACTCATACTTAAAATACACAAATTTTTATGCGATTTGTACACATTTGCCGTCCATTCATACACAAAATTCATGAATACATACACAAAAAATATATGCGCCAAACAATCAACCACGTACATCAACATTGCACAGAAGAAAAAGGTAAACAAACAAACAACACATCAAATAGCTTCACACGTAAACCTACTATATGACGTAGGAGAATAAGCTTTTCCCACCAGCGTATTATGTCTTAGGCTTAGGCCTTGCCAACCCTCGGGGCATGTTCGCAGAGAAGGACAATGAGTTTAGGGCAGTAGTAAACTCAGAAAATAAGTTAATTTAACTAAGGAGGAAATAAATTCGTTCGTGTGAAGTGGAGTTAAGGGCTTTGGCCCGTCGTGTTTGGGGTTCACGACTTAATACGTCCCCCGGCTTCACATGATCAATTTATTGCCAAACGGGAAGGCATAGGTTTGTTACACATGCCCTTTTGTCCGCGACGCAATACAATGGTTTCATCAACTGGGCGTTCATTTTAGTAGATCACGAAAGTTTAAGTTTGCCACAATTAAACGACTGAAATTGGAGATTCAGAGCAAAACCCCAACCATTCAATTACACGATCGCTTTGTCCCACTTGCTAGCTGTGCCGTTTTGCAGCTATTTAGACAACAATAGACAGATACCCAGCCATATTAGAAATTCTATTAAGCATGTCAAACGATTCGACATAGGATCCAGGTTTAAAATGTTACGGCCTATAGCACAGATCTGCAAAGGGTAAAACGCTGCTGGGATTAATGGTTGCTGCGCCTGCGATCGGTCTTCTGGAACAACAGAACTCAGCGATGCAAGCGCCTTCAATGTCTGTGTCCGGGCTTACCGAAGCTTTTTATGTAGCAAAGAAGATGTTTAATATTCTTGCCGTTCGAACGATCGCTTTGCAGAAATATTCCGCACAATACCAGAGAAAATTTAGCAAATGGATGTTAATCCTTTGGCGCTGCCCCGACATCGACGTCGTCCATCACGTTACACAGGGCCGGCTGAATCCTACCAGCCAACAAACATTGAACATGTGTTCAGAGCAGACTACTTCAGCTTCTTAGATACGTTGATTAATAGCTTAATACCTAGGTCTGATCCAACAGCGTCTGGGTTGTCAACATACGAAAGGCTTGAGTCAGCCTTCAGTACAGGTGTGATTGATCATGTCCTTCTGTCCAACTACCGGGACATTGACGAGAAGCGCCTTCAAATACAGCTTGATATGTTTCCCGAAACTGCAGGAACAAAGTCACTTTATGCCGCGAAACAGGCATATCGATAAATGGTACAAGATGTCCACCACCTATTTTCTGAGGTTCGTAAGCTGTTAAAGGTTCTTCTCGTCTGTCGTATTACAGCTTGCGAACGCGAACAAAGCTTTTTTGTTCTGAAGAGACTCAAGACCTGGCTACGAGCAACTACCTCGTAACAACGATTAAATCATGCAGCTGTTTGTCATGTCCACAAAATCGAGTTTGATGAAGTCCAAATTCCAAAGGCTAATCTGCGAATACATTTCTTGGTCACAAACGAGAAGTAACATGTTTGGCCATCCTTAACACTATCTCCGAAGAAGGTATTAAAAAGGATATCGAAACTTCCTGAACTGCAAGACATTTGCTGTAAGACATGCTTATCTATAGACCCAAAATCTGTTGACTCGTTGAGGTCCTTTAAAATTCAGACAAAACTTAAACAAAGCGTTATGCTAAGTAGTCCTGATAATATGTAATCGTGGCGACTTCGCTTAAAGATAGGTACATGTCTGTAGCACTTGCAAATCGAAAGTGAAAAGTGAATATAGCAATTAGCTAACATGTGATTTTGTTTATTCTGAGCGTGTTGACGCAGATTTCTATTTACATAGCCTATACATTCCACAAAATTTAAAACATGCTTTGCTAGTACTTTCTAAATTTTATTGCTCCTCCAAATGCTCTATGCTTATCAGTCAGGATAACTCCTCCACGGGACTTAGAGGGGTATTGGTTTTTTAAGGGGCCAACACTTTTCTAGGGGCATAGCTTAATAGACCCACCTAACATAAATACGTATCTATATCGACGTATAACTATATATATGTTAGAAGAGCTGACTTAGATTTATAAGGTGCAAACTTTGATCGCTGATTCTCATCATTCTCTGCCATCCTTCACAGTGGGGCACAGATAGTCACACGAACCGCCCACCAGTACCCCACTCCCCTATTAGCTATAGGCCTATTACTATTGTAAGGCATTGATAAGCTGAAGATCAATGACATTTTGATTTTTTCCGAAAACTTATCAACCCCCACTTTTTAAACAAAATCTACGCCACTGCACTGCGATAAGGGTAACTAGCTTGCTACGCACATTGCTGGGGATTAGTACATATTGATTGTCAAATGGTGTATTATTCGTGGGTCGTCGCTATTGTGTTATATACATAAAGAACGCGAAGTGTCGTGACTGTTAATTGTAAACTCAAATTGTATACACAGAACTTCTTGATTCCAGTGAGCTTTTAGTGAATACACATTACCGACCTACCAGTTTAGGTGCGTTGCAGAAAATAAACACTCCGCCATTTTTGTAAAGAAACATTTGCGACCCTTGGTCTATCGTTGACTTCGCTTAAATAGAGCGTAATAAAACTAGATTGTCAACCTGCCGAGGTGTTATTACCGTTCGGAGACTTCGAAACGGATTCACACTAGGAATTATGTTTTATCACCACTTTGCTAGCACGCTAGACCACGAACTCGCGCTCCATAGCTACTAGCGTATAGGGTTGTTTGGTGGCCAGAATTGTAATCAAATGGTATTCTTCGTGTGTTATAGTTGCCGCTGGGGGTTGGAGCGCCGCGTAAGCACACTGCCGTTGAAAGAAATCCAGCTCCCCCAGCCAGTGTCAACCGATTTCGATGACGATCACAATCAGACTGAAAACAAAACTAAAATCAATAATAAGTTCAACATAGCTAATACCCCCAAATTAAAGCAGTTTATGCAATTAAGTAAGTAATCAAAAATACCATTTGTAATGTTTTGGATTTTAGAAAACTTAAATTTGGGGTACATATAATAAAATATTTTTTGAAAAATTAAATTTAAATTAAAATTTTGCGCAATTTAAGACCCAGGGACCCTTGGTAGTCTACTAGATCCCAGACAAAATGGTGAAATATATGAAATACCTTTGCAGATACCAAAACAAAAAAGTTAGTTAGGTAAATTAAGTAAAACTAAAACGTCAAATCGTACTGCTTGATGAGCACTAATATATCGAAAAGTTTCGTACTCCGCCCCGTACGAAACCACCTGAATTCAGATAATACGCAATACTGCATCCGTATTTTAGAGTTATAGTCTATATTTGTAAATTTAGTGCTAATAACGATTTAGGATTACACAAAATAAATGTTAAAATAACAGTAGTAAGCAAGTATTATTTAATAGAACTAAGCCGGCATAATAGGTTAATCGTTTCCATTTTAAACTAATGCGTATTGCGTGCAGTCTTGAAAAATTTTTGCCGCGACGGCTCAGTGAACCTGGATGATTTTGTTGCCAGCGTCGTCACCTAGCCACTATGCTATCTGAGAACTGTTGCTGGGTTCCTTAAGGAGCCTCAGAAAATGACTGACTAACAACGCATGCGCAAACGCACACAGCACTACAGACTCGATTACTGCATGCCTGTTTAATGCATGTTGTGATAAATGCGTCACTTTACGAACGAAAGATTTAATATCTACACTAAGAGGGGATGTAAATAAGCAAAACCTATAAGCAATAGTTAGTTATTAAGAAAAGCAAGAAAACCATGGAAAATTATTATTAAATAAGTAAAATAATGATAGATGACAAAGCTAAAGGTAAATAAATAAAATAAAACTTAAAAAATTAAGTGACAAGTTATAAATGGTACCATTATAAGGTTAAACTATTACATTAAATTATAGATTAAATATGAAATAGGAAAGATTATAAGAAATGACAAACTAAGGAACTAAAGCTCAATACAAGATGGTGTTGAAATTACAAGAAAATAACTTGCTAAATCAGGGTGACCAAGGATATATTAAAAACACCAAATTAACTACTAATATGTCATCAATACTAAGATGCTATCGAGTTAAGCTAAATTATAAGATAATAATAATAAAAATAGGTAAGTTTTACATAAACAATAAAGGAAGATAATATTAAGCGAAATTGCAATAAATGCCAAAGTCAAGCTGAGGGACGTAAGCTATGTGCAGGTTATACGGTGTTCACGATATGCTAAGACTAAACCTATAGTCTTAGTCTAAGCTACACTTCTATATTAACTCTATTCTAAGAATCTGGGTACTGCCGCCGCGAATTCTTTTTTAAGGATCTGCTTCTCGTCCATCAGCTTCGCTTGGCATAACAAAACAAAAATTTAAGGAAACGACTAACAAAACCAGATGTACCAAAATAATGGTATATAAATAGAAAAGGTAAAGTAAAGTTAACATTAAAAAAATAAGCACGAAGCAATCAACATATAAAAGTGTTAGGTATTAAACTTTAATGTAATAAACACTATCTACAACGTGTCGAAGGTTCTTCGGCTTAGGAGTGTAGAGTGTCGGCGGGAGAGGTCGTCGAGGGAGATTCTAGGGCATAAGGTGGGGTAGACCTCCCTCACTGCATAAATTTTTGGAAATTGTTCACAATTTTAGGCAATTCCATTTTTGGCAATTCCATTTCCATTTAATTTTTCTTTAAATTTTCATGTTCAACGCACGGTAGAGGTGCGGAGACTTCTTGGGCAAACATAGCTTGGAGAGTCCGACCCTTAGGTGGTAATCCCGTACCTTTCCTATCAACACAAATATTGTTGTTAAATATTGTAAAAATTAACATATATTAATAAATATTTACATAGCTAGTATTTAAAATATCTTAAACGCGTACGTATTATAAAAATGCGCAATGCATTATCAGAGCGTAGTGTAATGTAGAAGAGATCGTGTGTTGCAGGGGTGAAATATTTTAAATTACATGTGTATGCGTGTGTATGATCGGACATAATTCAGGAACGGCTTAACCGATTTTTATGATCCTGGGATCATTCGAACCGGCATAGTGGATTTATTTTGTACTTTCCCGAGCATTTTTGATTTGGGGTCTGGTTCCGGGTTGAGGGGTCAAAATGTGGGTTTTTACCCCATTTCCCTATTATTACCCTTCACGAAAGCAAGCTTATTTTTATCCTAACTTGCGAATTTTCTTCTGGTTGGTTTTATTATATCGCAAAATGATATATCCTGATGCCTCTTTTTTATTTTTCGTTTAAGGCTCCGGTTTCGGAGTTATGGGGCGTGGAGTACGGTTATGGCGCCCCCATGATTCCTCAACACAAAATTGATATTTCATCTGACGTCATGGTCTGCTGAAAAATTTCACTTGGGTGGTTTTCGGGCAAGGGAAACTCATTGCCGGTGTTGGTTTTGTTCCTTGACATATGGTTCCATGCGTACGGGGGTATGACCCCTCGTCGTTCGGGGTTAAAGGTCAAAATGAACGTTTTTAAACCGTTTTAGTACCTTTCATGGAAGCAAAGTTAGTTTTATCTTAACTTTCGAATTTTTCTCTGGTTGGCTTTATTTTGAAATGATAAATGCCGATGCCTCTTTTTTGTTTTTTAATTGAGCCTCCGTTTTCTGGAGTTATGTAATTTGAGGCGTGTTTTCTCGAACCAAAATTCGAAAACGTGTTCTTTTGTCCTAAGCATCTGAAAAGTCATTTGGTGGGTTTGGGCATGGAAAACTCATTGCCGGTGTTTGGTTTTGCTCCGCGACACATACTTCCATGGGTACGGATATATATACATATACTTCCATGTCATGGCGCCTCCATGGTTCCTCGACCCAAAATTCCCAATTTTATTGTGACGTCCTTGGAGGCTTATAGCTTGCATTTGGAGGTATTCGGGCATGGCAAACATATTGCCAGCGTTAGTTTTGTATAGTAGTTCACAAATTTCTACAATATCGATAGAGTTGATATTGGGACAGTAGCCGCTTCACGTTATTAAACTAGACTATACTATTACAAACAAGAGTGCGAACTCTCTAACATTCAGCGAGCTTTGGTCCGATAAGACACAACTAGCTTTCGAGGAACTAAAAATTTTGATAACAGCGCCGCCAGTATTAGGATATCCGGATCCGCGAAAGCCATTTGTGCTATACAGGGATGCATATAAATAGGAATCATCTACATCTTAGCACAAGTGGACAATGCTGCAAAGAAGCGTGTAATACACTACGGCACTAGCAAGTATTGTGGTGCAAAAACCCGATAATCAATAGCCTAGCAGGAATGTCTTCCGGTCATAAGGGATATGCAGCACTATAGGCCTTACCTACTCGGAAACCATACAACAGTAATCACGGATCGTGCGCCTTTGCAAGAAATTTTGAACAAGCTAGAAGCGCTTGATCAAATGAGTTTAACACTTTTTAAATCGGCGCACAAAAATTTACATTTTGAATATAATTCGTATACAAACCGGTTAGTGTGTATGTCTTGTCCTTTATTAGTTCCATTTACTGAGGACAGGAATGACGGACGAGAAAGTTCGAGTTTCGTATCAATTGCCAAAGGCCAAACCGAAATCTAACACCGACATCATCAAGGGCAACACGTAAGCAAAGGAATGTCAACAGACATGGGATATGGCGGCCGAACAAAATCCGACATCCGTATCACACCAACGGGCGTTAGCAATATATGGAGAGGGTCAGGTTAAGGAAGAAGTAGAGGACAACTGGAATAAAAGCGACACTAATAGCTTCAGTAACAGCCGAGCAGGGAATAACCGGAACCGAAATTTACCGGAACTAGCCAACGGAACCGTCCATTTAAACCGGAATCTGGCCTTCGAAATTTGTACGTATATAGTAAAACAGATGAAAAAGAAATGAAGGTACAGTGGATTTAACATGTATACGTATATGAAAAATAACTTTTACATTAAACTTAATGTGTTACTATGACATTATTGCCCTTCTGAAACTTTGAAGAGACTGAGGAAGCCAATAATATTTGTTTATCGATCAATATGTCGGCTTTGGACACCTAGAGCAAAAAACACCTTCCACTATACACACTTGCATATACTGCGTCAAACTGAATGTGATTACAACGCAATGGAGCGTAGAATAAACACTTTCTCTCTGTCTCCGGTCGCCTCCCTTTGCTACACATACGTTGGTTACATGTTTTTCTGTAGGAAATTTGAAATTGTTGGTTTATATGGTTCTGAGAGAAAATAATAGAAGGTAATTTACTGATCAATGGTCAGAGACACTGTTTAAGCTAGCGTTGTGCAACCAATGCACGTTAGGTAGATGATAATGATGATAACTTTCTAATGAGAATGCTGCAAATGAGACAAACTCTGATACTGCTGGCACAGTTTCAATAAATACAGTTCATTGCCAAGAACGCAGTTTCTGGCTGCGTTGCAGATAACGTTAGTTTACTTCAATTTAGTCTGGTGCTTCTACTTCAATTCTATTTACCAGGTTTACAAGCACACTAGCTCGTGCTTGACGCAATTTATGTTAGCAAAGCATCTACGTAATCCATACTCTGTTACCGAGTTTGAGCGGTTTATTTTGAACATACGCAGCAAACTTCTGAATGTGCAAAATAGGAGGTACAAGCATCGACCTGGCTTTGTTTTGTAAACAAACTCCTGTAGGTCAAGATGAAAAAATCCTACTGAAATTATGCGCCCTAGTTGCATTTCGTACGGCAAATTGCTGGGTTAATCTTTTTTTGCTTGGTTGTATGGGAACTTGATCATTGTATTCATATATTACATATGTTTGGACCACAGATGCAGCAAAAATGTAGAAAATTTCAAACAAAATTTTTAAACCGGAATTCCGGTTCCGGTATATGGTTTTTGCCATTTGCCGGAACCGGAACACCATTTTCGCGGGAACCGGAATTCCGGTTACTCCCTGCTACCGAGCCTGTCGATGTCTGTCACAAGCCAGGAACAGTTTAATAATTTATGCTTTTTCAATGCTGGTACCCTGATGCGTACTCTCTGCTCGCCCTATCGCTCAAACACTTTATTATCGATGTTCCTTGTTTGAACGAAATTCTACTGCCCGATTCTGGTATTCCAACTTTAACTGTGCCTGACCCTTCGAACGCTAATAATTTTGTGACTGCGTATGAACTGTATCACAAAAGGTTATATGGTCACACATAGTTATATGGAGTTCGTAATGTGATTGCGTCAAGGCTACATTCATTTGTAATTGACTTTCAATCTGTAAATGATCGTATTGCATCAAAACAAAAAATCTTTGTTCGATATGCGCCGCAAACGATGCTTTAGATGCTGGTAAACACGTTTTTATACTGACCTGATGCAGTGTCTCGACAATATTACTGGCAAAGATTATAGTTGTTACTGGTGGTTACTTAAATGCAAAACACGGTTTTACCACCCTGTCCAGCTTTTCTTTTCTGTATCGTATACTAGTGGAAATGTTCGGTGCGCAATGTTAGTCGCTTAATGTCGTTGGCCTTATCACGCATTTTATTTATTTCAAATACGTCATTCAACAGACCACCAAAGAAACGTGTCACGTAGCGATCACCCGACAATTGAACAGTCCACGAAATTGACCATTTTCTCATTAATCGCAACTGGCGTTCGTCAGTTCTCAACATCCGTACTCTGTGGAAATAACTACCGCTCCATTCAGATCATGCTTTACTTGCTGTACGTTTTCGGTTTAAAACGACCTGGCTTGCGTAAAACCAAAAAGTCTATGCGATTCGGTGCTTCTGTAGCCTACGTGTTCTTAGGGGTGCTTTGTCCCACCATAGACTGCACACAAACTACGACAAATTTCACAAAAATACTCCAATGCGATCCCAAATGCTTCTTTATTTGATTATTCCTAAAGCTTAATGTTGCAACACTTATAACTCAGATAGTTTATTTCACACAGTACAACAAATTACAAATTATACACATATTAAACATATAAACGGCTGAACCGTACTCATCCTGACTGCACAGCTTCTGAAGCCGACTGATGCTCTGATCTATCTGCGCAACCGCTTAAATAAATTTTCTAAACCCGATTTCTTTTAACTCAAACAAACTTAGTTCTCAACTTAATCTCTTAACCTGTTAGATTTTAATATAATCGCTGCCAAACAGGTTACGAATTTTTAGAATTGTGAAACTCATTCTATAACATAACTTTAATTTTTACGTTAGAGAAACCCTTTTTATAAAATTCTCGGAACTCCTAAATTAAAACAAATTTTAAGATTTTCAAGAAAATTCAGCAGAAATACACTTACATATCTGCTAATGTAAGTGCAACAGTTAAGGCACCCAGGGGTTACACTCAAATTCGATATGTATGCAAACTACAGCCCCGGCACACAAATTTTAAAATTTTATAGTGTTGTACACTCCCTTTAAACTTAATTTTTTAAACGAATTTACAGAATTTACGATTTTGAATGATTTAAATCTGCTGGAGGAGGGTATGTCCACTGTAACTCCTTAACGAGTTGACCAAATATCGCATAATTTAGTATGGAATATCTATTGCATGCTCAGTGAAGGTTGGCATCAAAACCTATTATTATCTATGTCACCCTTCCCCTGGCAGTTGTGGCCGTAATTGTACAATTTTACAAACAAGACTCTATCTTGCTATGATTGTTACAATTTCAAAACAACACAACTTAAAATTCTTTTACACGCAGTAAACATAACAAATAGCTTATGCATATAATTATGAAACAAAAACTGTTCCTATACAGTATAATAATATATACATATGTCGCACAAGTTACATTAAACATATACACGTGTTACGCAACTACATTACGCATTATTCAACAACAAATGATCAGCGCGTAATACATATGACAATGTGACTTAGATGACGCAGAAATTCACTACGTTTTCCGCGGACTTTTTTCCACGATAGATGCGTATGACATGCACATAAGGAGGTAGGATCAGATAGTAGGAATAGGTAATCAAGCGATCAAACAATTACCGTAGTCACATGTCCACAGCCCTCCGAAAAGTGAGGATGGGGGAATAAATTTTGCTTAGAAATACTGAATATTTTCATGTAGCTGTACTGCCGTGCATGTATTTTCGACTATTAA
The DNA here is from genome assembly GCA_030248225.1 of Trileptium ribeirensis. Taxonomy (NCBI): domain Eukaryota; kingdom Metazoa; phylum Nematoda; class Enoplea; order Enoplida; family Thoracostomopsidae; genus Trileptium; species Trileptium ribeirensis. The sequence continues at coordinate 17,343 of JASANE010017107.1, forward strand.
ACGACGTTCTCGCAACATAAATAGTTGTAATTAATGTTTGAAAACATTTTGCATACAAAAATATAAAATTTAGAATTGGGCCGACGGGGCTTATATGGGAGAAGACCTCACGAACATGGGGATTTGGAAAGGGGGTGCCCCAACCACACTGTGGACACGCCAATCATAAAATTTTGACCCACAGATTCTACTGGCTGTACGTAGCTAATTTTATTTTCGGGGTGGAAATCGACATAATTTGTTAAAGCACATAAATAAAGATGGTTTAACTTTATAGCCCACGAGCACATTGCTGTGCATAAATATATAATCTCAATTCTTACCCCTGCACATCTTAAAATATCCAATATCTAAATAAAGAACATTTAGAATCGACATTGGGAAATTAATTTTACCGATCCTAAATCAAAATTATTAAATTTTAGGGACAACACAGTACCGGAATGACTTTTCGTTTTAATTAATCTTGTGATGTCTTATTTTTTCTGAGTATTTGACATCAGCCCTAGTTTATTTAAATTTATGCTATTGTATAGACACACGTATCTGCGTTAAAACGGTGAAATTAGCTGACTATGGCTTTTCGAGCATTACCAGCTTGGGGCAAACTTGTTATTATCGCCGGTGGTGGTTCTGCAGTTGGAGCGTACACATATAATGCGATAATTCCTGCGGTAAGTATCGATTTTAATACCGGACTTGTTTTTGGGTTTTAAACTATTTCACGAACTCATAACTGTGATATATGCACAGCTAAATTTTTCGGCGAGTTACTTAATTAGCTTGCCTATAATATAAATTGTTTCGCTTTTGTACGTATTAATAATTTCGGATACAGAAGTTTTCTTGCGTATTGAAGAGCGCTTTAGTATATGCATATAACATATAACCAGTTGACGAGGCAGTACCCCGCAATTGCATGGTCAGATGGATATGTAAATAAATAACTAGTCATAATCGAACATGTAACTGAGGCTGGTTAGTGTACTAATATGATGAGTTTGTAAACTACGTTTATAGATCGTATTTGCAACGTTCACCAATGCTGTTTATATTGGTATATTAAAATACTTGTATTCATATTTAACAATTGTGGCTTACAATAATATGTATTGTATATATACATATTAATTACAAGTTAATTTTCCCTTGATGCAGTGAATGGTTTCAGCTGATGTTGTGAAAAGTGCAAATATAGAAAAATTACTTAATGTTCGTTGTTGTTGTTGACTGACCTGATGGACGTGGATTTGGGTGGTACGTACGTTTATCTGAGTAATCGGAACGGAGCTGTAAATTTAAAATTCAACGGTGATCTACTGATATTATTATGAAATTTAGTCTTTTATATGGTTTTGATATGTGCTTTTTTAAATATTTCTAAAGGAATGTTAAAAATTTTAACACATTGGATGTCTACGTCGTTTACAACTGTCTCACGAGTTATACGATAACATGTATGGATGCCGGTCTGAGGGCATATTTCATTACTACCTGCCATAATTAAAGTGTATTTTAAAAGATACTTTGATTTCACAGGCCCGTGTATCGCGCATCGCTATGGCCAACGATTTGATATACCTAGTTTTAGAAAAGTAATAAAATTATATATTCAAGTTAAGCGTTTTTCAGCAAAAGATGTTTCAACAAACATTCAAAGTAAGGATGTGTTTTCTAAACTCGACTTACGGTATTTCGGCTTGTGAGCATAAGTGTTAAGTATTTTTGCGAACACAGATTTGTCAAACCCAAGCTCTGTTATTTTGTATTTCATGTTACGTTTTCAGCAAGTGGAAATATACAAATGCAACATGCAAATAGCTGAAGTGGATGGTGAAACGCAGAAACGAATCATGGACGCATGGAATAAACTCAACGATTCGGACTCTAAGTCACTACTCAAGAAACATTTATCGAAAGATGTTGTCGACAAACTGAAAACGCGGAAATCCAAATCAGGAGCTACGCTTCTTGATTGTATTCGATCTGGTTAGTAGCACAGTCGAGCACATCATGCATAGAAAAATAAATATACGATGGATCAATCCGCATGTATTTTTAAGAGTGTTTTAGTGAAATGCAAAAAAATACGAAATTTGGTCGGATATTTCAGACTTTCGGACGCTAATTTTTGAAAAATAGTGACTTCAACTGGTATATAATATTTATAGTCAGCGGAATTGGAAGACCCCTTGTCAAAATTATGAAGCCAGCATATATTACTTGCAGCGAGCGTTTTAACTAAAAATTCTATTTCTATCTAAAAATATATTATTTGCACCAATTTACTTAACTAAAACTTCTCAAATATATAATGTTTTAGGAACTCGCTTAGCGAAGGGAGTTGCAGTTTTGGGAGTCGAACTCGCGGTTCGCAGTCGAACTCAAGTTTTGGGAGGCATGATTCGTGGAAAAATCCTTTTGATCGTGCTGGATTACATAATGATACAAATTTTTCCAGAAAAATTATATTGTAAACGTCGTTTCTCACGTTTTAAGCTCTAGTACGCGGCATGGAGACGTATACAACATGGTGCTTTCGCTGTATTCAGGACCCGGATCTTATTGAGTAATGTATACATTCTTTTCACCTTTTAGTGTACAAAAAGGCAGCACATATAATTAAAAAATTTAGTTTGTTGCAGCGTCTTAGCATATTACATTCTCCAAACAATGAAATCAACGGGTTAAATAACAATAATATGTCTATCGTACCAGCATGAAACTCATTTTTCCAAAATTTGAATAATTTCACTCTCAGAGTATTTAAAAAATTTGGTTCATGGCTCGTAAACACTTTCTTTTACAAAAACCGTCAAGTAGGTGATAATTCTGGCTGGCGGTCTTCGGTTTTGCTTTGTCAATTGTTATAATAGAAGTTTCCAAGTTGCTGTAGTCAATGTTATAATTTTTGTCCGTTAAGTTTCTAAATGTAATCAGACCCAAATATTAATTGAGCGGAGCTCGGCGAAGCCGAGCGAAGCGTTTTTATTTTTTGTCTGGGAGCAAAAAAGTCGATGTCCGTTCGTCTTTCATTTATCTCAAGAACCACTGAACCGATTTTAAAAAATTTTTTTTTGCTTGAAAGCCTATCATGTCACAGTGTGCACCTGATATTTGGGATTAAAAAATTTTGAGTGGTTAATTAGTAATTAGGTAATTAGTTAAGCTTATGCAGATAAAATAGAGAATTTTGCAATATTTGTGTTATTAATTGAAATGAATCGTTTCGATCAAACCATTATAGGGTTTTTGGGTCGAAGAATTCAAATATAATATTTTTACCAATGATAAAGCCCTATGCAATGTAGTTACAAGAACATAAAATTGAGTACATTCGTAATGCCACAGTCCAAGCTCCGCTCACAAATGTAGTTCCACTACCGGCTAGTTTCTATAAAAATGGGAATATCGCTCCGATGAGCACTTCTTCTCTTCCGTTTCTTTGTATTTTTAATATTATATTGTTTAAAGTTTCACAGACCAAGAAAGTTAAGTTTATTTATTTTGGGATATTTACTGGCTTTCCCAAGCGTTTCCATTGTACCCTGGAAAGCGGGGGGGGGCGGGGACAGCTCGAACTGGAGACACATGGAGGTGAGAAATTCGGTTTCCGCCAGGTCGACATGTAGAGTCTGAAAAACGCGAAAATAGCGTGAAGGAATAGTGAAACTCTATCGACTGACGGCGATTTTAGTGTTTTAGCCTCACGGGGATAAAAATTTAGGGATTTTTTGAGTCTAATAAGCAAAAAATCGGCGTATTTTTTGCCTCGAAGAGAAAATCTTGTCTATTTTTAGTCGTGCTGAAAAAAACTGATGACTGAACTTGGGGTAGCTAAAAAAGCGTAGGGGCACCTAGGCCACTACCCCATCCGTGTTAAAGCCAGTTTCTTTGATAGGGATATTCTTATTTGATTGCTATCATAATGAATTCTTTATTTCATTTCAGGTGTGGAAAATCTCGACTCAGGGTGTGGTATATATGCGCCAGATGTACAGTCATACACACTGTTTAAAGAAATATTCGATCCAGTCATCGAGGATTACCATAATTTCGGACCTTCAGCAAAACAGCCTGCCGTTGACCTTGGTGTCGATAAACTTGATGAAGTACCAGAATTGGATAAAGGAGGCAAATACATAATAAGCACACGGATCCGTTGTGGTCGAAGTCTTAGGGTATGTTATCATCGAGATTAGAAGTCTCTCTAAGCTGGTTATACTTTTACCACTGTACTACTGGCATATCCACAGCTTTGCGAAAAATGGCAGAATAGAAAAATTGAAAATTGCAGAAAGTCCAGTACCTCGCAATTATGCACAGCGAAATTTCAAAACGCACAAATTTAGCGCTGCTAAAATTTTGAAAAAGCCTGTTATGAGCCTATTTTAAAACCCATTTCGCCTTATCCTACACCATAGGTAACCACCGCAAGAACTCGTCACATGCAGGTGCATAAAACTTGTCTTTCTTTCTATAAAATGATTAGTTATGGAGATGTAACCGTTTTCGAGTATTTTAGATCTCGTTATCCCGTTTTAAACCATATTTTTATTTAATCTTTTAACTACAGGTAGCTATTACAATAACGCATCATATGCTGCTGTGTACATATAGCTTTTCTCTTCAAAATGACCTAAAATGACATTATATTTACCGTTGGTTGTGGCCTAGTGAAGCTGAACTTTTAATTTAACAAAAAGTGCATTTAACACCTCTAGATCTTGCACTCAAACACGAATACCTCCGCATATTCTTCAAACTTGTAGGCAAGGTTAACTGTCATCTAGCATGAACACATTGCGTTAGATACTATTTCTCGTAAGATACACCGTAAAACATGCCAAAATTAGAAACCAATAGTTGGAATTTTTTTGGTAAAGATAGATCGTCCTGTTTCTTGGTTACCTCGTGAAGCAGATTTTTATTACAACTACAGCTCATGAACAGACGGGCGGATATTATCGATCGTTTTCACCATAATGTAGATTAACCACCAGCTCTTACTTAAGACTAACAACCTGTGGGTAAGATCAGCTTTAGTAGTATGTCCAGTACTCTTTATACCTTTACTACTGCGAAAACTCTACAACTGACCATGATTGCAGTTTTTATTATGCATATATCTTTAACCGTGCTGGGTTTAGGGATATCATTTCAACCCGTCTTTAACATCGGACGATTATCTGGTTATGGAGCGAAAGGTGCGTGATGCACTGGAAAATATGCCGGATCCTGAATTACAAGGGACATATTATCCTCTTCTGGGAATGTCTAAAGAAGATCAGAAACAGCTCATCGCGGATCACTTTTTGTTCAAAGAAGGAGATCGTTTCTTGCAGGTTAGCTTGCATATTTTGTTTATAAATATGAAGGGAATTTTAGAATTAAATTGCTCGGTAATATGGCAAAATGCTGGGTTGATGATTATGAAGGGCAGCTGAATTCAAATGCGACTCTGTTTTATATTCTTATTATAGTGTCAGTTGTTGATTGCAGCTGTAATGCTGCATTTGTCTGCGAAAATCAGAGCTTAGGGGACTTTATCCCGGGATCGCTGAAAATAGTGCTTGATAGTTATTTTAAATCTTGGTATTTAGCCATGTACCTCATTGATACTAATACGCCACAAGAATGGTGTCACTGCTTTCGTTCTGTTTTCTCCCGTTTAGTGATTACTTTAGTTTTCTTTCAGACCGATACTTCTTAAAGTGGCTTCTCGTGTCACACAAAGATGATATGAACACGGTGATTAATCATACAAACAGTTTCTTATAATATTTTCATCAACATCTTGGCTCACATATCCATTGATTCTTCTGTATATTAGTTTTGATCCATTGTTTTGTACTTTTCCACAAACGTGATTTATTGTCTCAGATTTTTGTTACTATTATTCTTAATGACTTAAAATCTTTAAAATAGTGTCACTACACATACGTCATTTCGAAAGTGCAGTCTGAGTACAACATAATTATTGAAACTTACTTAACATTCTTTAAAGCAATTTCGACATTTGTGCTTCGAATGATGTTTGCTATTGTTCAGTTACTCAGCTTCAATTTTTCCAGACTGTAATATACCATAACTCTGACCTGTCCACAGTCCTCCGAAACGTGGGGGGAACTTCGGGGGCCCCATGTTCATTCTCGAGGGAAAATTAAAATTGGGGGGATAAATTTTGCTTAAAAATGCTAAATAATTTCCATGCATTTTTACTACCGTGAATGTATTTTCAAGCTAAAAACGATATTTAGCATTATAAATGGTGGTAATTAATGTTTAGAAAACAATTTGCAAACGGTTTCCTCCCACTGTGGACAGGCCAGTCGCTTCTCCTGGACCGTCGTATTATGATCATGTTCTACAGTGTTTACCAGAAATTGAGTGCTGCTCGTCTGGTGGTCGCTTGATGTTGGTTCCAAAACATCAGGTTTTGATCGAAATTTGTTTGAAATTTTTAGGGGGCTTTTTTAATTTGTTGAAAATCTGTATGAAGTTTATTTGACAGTCGTTTGCGGACAGATAAATTTTGTTCGGTTTCTGCTCGATCTTTGCTCGAAACGCCATAATCCTGACGAGTACTGTTAGATAGTGATTTTATTGGTGTTCAATTTGCTGACACCAGCAGGAAATTGTGTTTTGTTGTATCAGTATTGTTATACAGGCAGCAAATGCATGTCGCTATTGGCCAAAAGGTCGCGGGATTTACCATAACAAGGACAAAACGTTTCTCGTTTGGGTAAACGAAGAAGATCATCTTCGAATTATCAGTATGCAAAAGGGTGGCGACGTAGCTGCAATATTGGACCGGTTAATTCGAGCTGTTAACGTGAGCTTTTGCTATGGTTTTTCATACGCTCAAACTTTTTGCTCAGATTTTCAGCTCAAAGTTCGACTGGTGATTTTTAAAGGATGATTATTGTGAAGTTTCAAAAATTTTCAGGTAATATATCTTCGAAGATTGGCTTAGACAGGAATAGCCTTGAAAATTTTGGACAATATTCATACGGTCAAACTTACCAAAAATGGAGAAAAGATACTTTCAAATCTTGAGCAAAAATTTTGAGCGTTTGAACACGCCTTTAGTGATCATTCTATGTTAATTATTGATATCACTGTGTACATTTTACGTTTAGTGAACTTGATGGTAAATAATGCTAATATATGCTTGCTCATACATTTCGGGTAGCAAGTGTTGCAATAACATTATTACACAATTATTGTGTCCGCTGGACTTTAGTAAGGTTTGTATTTATCTTCGGAAAAAACCAGGTGTTTTCATATTAATGTATGGTGTTACGAGAATATGAAAGTCCAACGCGTAAGTAAATAATAAATTACTAACCAAAGTAATTAAGTGGTGACGTTGAACATAGCAAAATCATGCTAACCGAAATCGTAAACAATAACATAAGTCTTTGATGGGGTAACTGTAAGTAACCGGCTATGCCTCAGATACGTAAAAATTTACCGTTTATGCTTGTCAACGGCGCAATATTGTTACATCAACAAAAGAACTGTTTAACAAAATGGCGTGTTAAGTATGAAAGTATGTGATCAGAACTTAGTGAAACGTAGTGGAGATTGTGTGTTGCAGGGGTGAAATCTTTTAAATTCCGTCTGTGTGTGAGTGTGTGTGATCGGCCATAATTCGGGAAGGACTTAACCGATTTTCATAATCTCAGGCTCATTCAAACCGCCATATTCGAGTTCCTGTGTACATCTCCGAGCGTTTTTGTTATTTGGGGTCCGGTTCCGGGGTCAGGATTCAAAATGTGGGTTTTTCCACAATTTTACCCCATTTTAGTACCCTTCACGGAAGCAATGTTATTTTTATCTTAACCTTCGATTTTTTTCTCTGGTTTGTTTTATGTCAAAGTAAAATGATAAATGCCGATGCCTCTTTTTTGTTTTTCGATTAACGCTCGGGTTCTGGAGTTATGGGGTTTGAGGTATGGCACCCTCGTGGTTCATCGACCCAAAACTAGAAAATTTGTTTTGACATCCTGGGTGGCTGAAAAGCTTGACTTGGGGTATTCGGGCTTGAGAAACTCATTGCTGGTGTTGGTTTTACTCTGCGGCTCATGGTTCCATGGGTACGAGGGCATGGAGCCCCATTGTTCGGGGTCAGAGGTCAAAATGAGGGTTTTTCACCCAATTTTAGTACTATTCATGAATGCAAGGTTATTTTTATCTTAACTTTCGATTTTTTTCTCTGGTTTGTTTCATTTTATGGTAAAATGATAAATGCCGATGCCTCTTTTTTATTTTTCGATTAAGGCTCCAGTTCTGGAGTTATTGGGTTTGAAGTAGAAGTATAGCAACCTCGTGGTTCCTGGACCCAAAATTAGAAAATTTGTTCTGACATCCTGGGTGGCTGAAAAGTTTGACTTGGGGGTTTTCAGGCATGGGAAACTCAGTGTCAATGTTGGTTTTACTCTGCGACTCATGGTTCCATGGGTATGGTGGCATGGCGCCCCATGGTTCGGGGCAGAGATCAAATGAGAGTTTTTCACCCCACTTTAGTACTCTTCATGGAAGCAAGGTTATTTTTTATCTTAACTTTCGAATTTTTTTCTCTGGCTTGTTTCTATGGTAAAATGATAAATGCCGATGCCACCGTACCCTTTTTTAGCTTTTCGATTAAGGCTCCGATTCTGGAGTTATGGGGTATGAAGTATGGCACCCTCGTGGTTCCTGGACCCAAAATTAGAAAACTTGTTCTGACATCCTGGGTGGCTGAAAAGTTTGACGTGGGTGGTTTTCGGGCATATGAAACTCATTGCCAGTGTTGGTTTATCTCTGCGACCCATGATTCCATGAGTACGGGGCTATGGTGCCATCATGATTCGGGGTCAGAGATCAAAATAAGGGTTTTTACCCCATTTTAGTACCACCGAAGCAAGGTTATTTTTATCTAAACTTTCGAATTTTTTTCTATAGTATGTTTTATTGCATAGTAAAGTAATAAATGCTGATGCCTATTGTTTTTGGATTAATGCTCCGAATCGGAATTCTGGGTTTGGGGTATGGCACCCTCGTGGTTCCTCGACCCAAAATTCGAAAATTTGTTCTGACGTCCTGGGTGGCTGAAAAGTTTTACTTGGTGGTTTTCGGGCATGGTAAACGCTTTGCTGGTGTTGATTTTGCTCTGCGAACCATGGTTCTATAGGTACGGGTGTATGGCGCCGCCATGGTTCATCGACCCAAAATTCCTAATTCGATTGTTACATCCTATTACGTTGCTGGTAGTTTGCACTTGAGGGTTTTGGGGCATGGGAAACTTATTGTCGGTGTTAGTTTTGTTCTAACTTGTATGGTATTTTATGATATCCACATATATAGCATATCAACGTATACTATCGAGAGCTCATTGGCTGTGTACGCAAAAGGCGTAGGTGTACGTTCTGCGATCTCGATAGAGTTACTAGTTTAACATTGTCGTCGTTTGACAAAAATAAAGACAATAACCACAACATTCACTTTACGAGCGAAAACAAAACCAATTTATAAAATTTCAAAACAAAATTTTATTTTCCCACGAGCAAGTTATCAGCGAGCAGCGGTCAAGTTAGGCGAGTGCTGTTTTATAAGTCATATTTTACATAAATCCTTCAAGTGAATCATCTCTTTTATAAAAATAAACAATACTGACGTGTTTTTTATTTTAGTTTGGCGGAAACCATACTGAATAGGTACCAATAATCTTCTCAAATTCATACAAATGTCGTAACCCTTGTAACAAATCCTGTCTAGTCTTCCTATTAGGCTGATCATTATAAAGTTTTCTCCTGAGCCTGCATAATGTGGGCTCACAGTTTACTTATTGGATATCAAATTTTGCTTTTCGCTGTTTGGTAGATAATGTAACCCTGGGTGTTCATGTCAAAATTTTCCTACTGTTATAAAGATGAAAACTGGACTTGTTCAGAAAAGTGTTCTCGAAATATGACGTATAATAATGTAGCGTCACAAGGCAAAAATCAGACCGTTTTACAAAACCTGCAGAAATACAAGCACTAATACCGATACAGTTTTATAGCTATTCAATTATATTAAAATCTGTGCTTTAAATGTTGGTACAGATGTAGTGTGTAAAAACAAACCTAAATTGTCTGGTTTAGGCTATCGGATCGAAAATCAAATTTGCGCGCGATGAAAGGCTGGGATATTTAACATTCTGTCCGACTAATTTGGGAACAACGGTTCGTGCGTCTGTTCATATTAGATTGCCTAGGCTGTCAGCGAGGAAGGATTTTAAGGTTAGTTGTTGGATGTCCACGTTTCTTTACATACTGTTGAGGTGAAGTTTTTAAATCCAAATATTGCATTTTCTAATCACGGTCGCGTTCCATTCTGTTAAGGATTAATTTCGGTAATCATTGTGAAACATCGACTTTATGCTAACACGGAGGAAAGTTTAAATTGCTTGTTTGTTGCAAAGTGCGATTATGCGATTGTGTTATTTTTCTTATGCTGCAAATTACACAACGCTGAAAATGTGTAACGGTGTCCAGACTAGAATGCCGATTTATATTTACGAAACGTTTAGACACATGCTCCACCTAGTGAAACAAAGTCATAGTATGACAACGAATCTTGTGCGTACTGTGGTTTGATGCATTTCATCAGCATCATTGTCTTTGAGTCCATTGTCGAGAACTTTATGGGTCGGACGGCAGCTTCATGGCATTCCTCCCCTTTGATTGGGTAGAACACATCTGATGAAGGGAGTATTTTTGATGCTAGATCGCTCTTGAAGGTGTCTGCCCATGTTTTATTTGGTCGTCCCTATTGTCTCGATCCTTCCACAGTGAAGTTGGTTGATTTTAAACCCAGTCGCTGATGTCTTCACGGAAGACATGCCCACACCAACGTAGCCGCTCCGTTTCATAATGCTGGGGACAGGATCTGTGCTCATGAGTGATTTTAGATCTTTGCTGTATTAGAATCTGGCAGAGAGACACCACGCATTCATTTAACCATGCCCATTCTCACTCTCCTCTTCATTTTCTTCTCAAGTAATGTATCATTTGCCACTACATATATGTCATTTTAACTCGAGAAATGAACGGTAGACTTGACCGTTCATTTTGAGAGAAGGAGTTTGGGATGTTACGAAAGGTGCGAGGTGCCCTGGCACATCTAATGCGCATGGTGACTGCCAAATCATTGCCACCGTCAGATTGTATGATTCTAAGGTAGGTGAACTCATGGACGTTTTCACATGCCTTGTGTCCTACAGAGATGATTATTGTTTCTTCCGAATGTATGTCGCCGTCGCAACACCGTCACCGAAAAGATCCAGCAGCATGTATAATAATCACGGTGATCCTTAAGCACCGTCTCAGGGCACACATTGCGACATCGTTAGAAGAAACGCTACATGGGTAACTACCTACTTTGGCTTGGTGCAGTTTTGTGCCACCAACCGTAACGATGGACTTGGCAACGTTGATCTTAAGACTCATGGATGACAGGCATGTGTCCCGGGAGCCCAGTTTTTGCATAATTTATTCTTTGGTGAGTGCTGTCAACACAAGGTTCGTCGGCGTACAGTAACTCACGTGGCAGGCCCTGTTTGGTGGTATGTAATACAGCGTTCATAACGATTGTGTACAGCAGCTGGTTTAGTAGGGATCTCTGGTATAACCGGACTTTAACTCCAAAGCTTTCGTTATGTTAATCCTGGGTTCTCATCACTGTTGACGCATTTTCGAATAGTAATATTACATGCTTCACCAGCTATTCGCTTACTCCTGAGGAACCAACAACCACTCTCGGCACCCAGTGAAATGTGTTTTTTCAAAATCTACAAAGGTAAAACATAGCTTGCGTCGCTTTTCCAGGTGGTTTTCCTGTAGATGTCTGAAGATGAATATCTCAAGATAACTGTAGGTGTACTGTACTTTACGACTATAAGTTATTTTAATTTATGGTTTGGTATCTTACCAATTTGATTGCGTGACGAGAAATATTTTCCGAAGAAAGTTAGCATTCATTTTTATACTAATAGTGGTGTTTACTTGTGTAGCTTTTTAAAACTTCGGTTATTAAGAAACTATTGAAAAAGAGCGAGCGAAGCGGGCAAGCTAGGAGATAACATAGTGAAAATTTGTTTTTTTATGTCTGTTTCTGTCGTTCATAAAGTCCATTCATTAAAGTTCATTAAAGTCCGTCGTGTATACTTGAAGGGTTTTCAGATGTTTTCAATCGGTTTAAGATTAATGAACCCGATCGCCAGGATAGATGTAGTCTGGCTTCAGTACCTTCGTTATGTAGTACTTACAGGGTATGAAGAGTGTTCTATGAATATGTTTTTCTGTACGCCGGATACAATGGTTTGGTTATATAGAGTCTAGCAAGAATAATTCAAGTGGTTTCAGTAGTTTTGGATTGGTTTCGCGTCGTCAAGGTTTTATGGTTTTGAAGTGGATAAGGGTTACAGCTGTTTTGTTGTAGTATGTACATCAAAGACAAAGCTTGTTGCAAGTGATTAGATAATAAATGGCCACTTGATGAAACTACGCTCGCTCCGTTTCTCCCGCTGGTGGGTTACTAGTAATAAAATTGTGTGCTATATCAGGAAATATGTGAAAAGCTGAATTTACAAGTGCGGGGGATACACGGTGAGCACAGTGACTCGGAAGGTGGTATTTACGACGTCTCAAACAAACAACGTATGGGATTCACCGAGTTCCAAGCTGTTAAGCAAATGTACGACGGCGTAAAGACTTTGATTGAAATGGAACAGGCAGAAGAGTCGAAGAAGAAAAAATGAATGTACAAAAAACTAGGGGCATCCTATGCCATGTTGATACGTTTTTTACAGAGCAGATAATTTGCGACGATCGAATACCTTTCATCCAACGATTTTGGATTAGTCTATTTCTGCTCTAGAGTTCAGCAACATTTTGTTAGATTATTTGCTAGCTGATGTGAATTTTAGCACGTTTTGTGTATCAATTTGTGCAGTATTTATAACAGTTACGTTGAGAGATAAACGCAAATTTTTCGCGAATTGTTCTTAAAAAATTCGGGAATAGTAGTTGGACAGCTATTAATTTTTCGCTCTGTTCGCGAACAATTCACTCGCAAAAAAATTTTTATTTCTGAGCATGATTGTAATTTGTGAAATAGCAGCCAGAGTATCGACGAGGCATACACAGTACCCGTATCCTTCTTTGTGCACTGCCGCAGTATTTATGTGTCATGTAAGCTGTAGTATCACCAGGGTTGGTTTTTTTCCGGAAACGGAAAAAAGAATAGTGAAAGTACTTGATATTTTTAGTATTGTGTAAATTTACTAACTGGTGTCAAACTGCCCACCGTCCAAGTGATGCTGGAAGCGCATTAATACAGTAGAGTATGTAATTTAAGTCTACGATCCAACTGTCGATCTATTTAGTTTATGACCCGTCGTGGTAAAAATGTCATACATGCCTACGGGTATCTATCACAGGTAAACAGACCGGTGCGGGGAGTTTAACGGTGATGGATAACCAACAAGTGGTGTAACCCCTAGGTTTCTGGTTTTTCTTGGAGGCTGACTATGGGTAACCAACCCCCGTCCCATATCCACCTCTTTGCATGTGTGCTTGGCCTTTGTCTATTTAGTTTACTGCTTTCATATGCTCGATACAAATCCCATGGCTCAATTCAGTACCGCGCCTATTTATTTTAAATTTGTCATCGGGCAAATATTTTTGATACGGTGAAGAAAGCAAGTTATGCATATGCTAAGATTATAAATTTAGTTGATGCTTGAAAGGTATAGTTATGCAATTGCTACCATATAAGTCATACGCATGAAAGGTAAAGGCTGTTTAAACGGGTGTAAATAATGCTCACCGGCGTAATATCTTGTTGCATAACGGTTTTCCAACTATTTTCGGCTCTAAAATACTGATGTAGTTTTGTTTTTTTTTTCATTTTTTTCCGGTGGGGGGGGGGGTCAGTAAACATTTGTTCGTTGGTTTTTTCCGGTGCCCAACCCTGCCATATAAGCATTTCGTTCAGAAGAGCAGGTCTCCCGGTGTAGCTGTTAAATATCTTACATTTGTCATATAAATTAAAATTTCCATAAATTCCGAAATTGGAAAAATAAGCCTCCCTCTTTGCCCGAACCATCTACCTTAACCGACGGAGTTCGGATGATTTTGTTCTTCATTGATGTTATAAAAAGAGACTAATCAGGTTTTACGTGTCAAGTTATGCTCTCCCATACCTTTCTATTATTTCTTGTCTTGTATTGGGGTAAATACGTGTAAGATTCAAAACCAAACTATTACAACCCGAATAGTTACAAGAGCTGATGTAGCTGATTACTTGTTGAGTCACGTTTGAAATGCGGCATTCGTAATTGCCCTTCAGGTTTTGACATTATTGTTTTGTGAATGACTTGTATTTCATATGGATGAACTGCAAGTAAGATGATACGGTAATTTTTCTGTTGCGGTATTTATAAAGATTGTATCGTAGAATGGATAGATTTTTATCTAAATAATAAATTTTCATTGCATATATGAGTTGTTACTTTGCAAGTGCGGAGTCTCATTCGTGCGAAACATGCGAGCGTGTCGGAGAAAAATAAAGATTTGTGCATTATGAAATACTGAATACTAAATAAAAATTTATGCCTAGTCGGAAAATCCACGAAATCTGAGAATTTTGACAAAATATGGATTTGTGCATTATGAAATACTGAATACTAAATAAAAAACTTATGCCTAGTCAGAAAATCCACGAAATCTGAGAATTTTGACAAAATATCCGTGAAAAATAAGAAATTCGGAGAAAAACCCGACAATTTGGGAGTCGAAATTTTCCTTTTCAGATTTATACTTAAAAGGATGGAAACGTTGCAACACACTTCGAGTGCATAATTTACCGAACTACATGGCATTTGGTGGTGACTGTTTGCTTCATTAAGTTTTCAAATTCTTGATAATACATACTGTCGCATGATTAACAATGTAAACAATTTCTTTATGTAAACCCAAGATTGTCCAAATGTTTTGTGTTTTCGGCAAATATATGGGATTTTTTTCTGAAACTTGCTGGCACCCCGGCGTAATTTATATTACTTTTATATTTCTACGCATAATATATATCTGCTCAGCTAATCCGTAATATTGATATTGCCTAGTGGTATTTTTAGTTTCGTGCAAACTTCAGTCTTTATCTTCAGATCATATTAGGAAACACAAACTACCCATCAGACAATTGATCGCAACGACAGCCGTTCACCATCGGGGCGGTTCGTTCCATGTGACCTCGCTTACAGATGCATTTTGATCCTTATCAACAAATATGACGCCTTGAGACCCGATCAATTTAATTTTTGAAATTTTAATCTTATATGAGAAATTTATACAACGCCTATAAAGGTTTGGCGCTAGATTTTAGTCACGAACGGTGCTGATCACAACTTACCTACTGAAATTTACTGCACTTTTGTAGCGTATTGTGTTGAGCATATAAATCATATATTTGAGCATTTTGTCCTATAATTATGTGAAGCGGTGTCGGTAACGCTGTACCAAACTCAGTTTGACGACCTGCTTCAGAAAATTATTTCAGCCATTTCTGTAATTTTTTGGGTTCCCAATGGCCGGCAATTGGTGCTAAGCATGGGCACTGCTCCCGGTATTACATCGAATACTGCAGTCGGGTACCAGGGTATTAGGTAAAGTAAAAACAAGTAATACACGTGGCTATTTCTGGCAAAGCGTCGATAAACCATATTCTGGCCCATAGCGTCCTATTGTCTCACAAAAAGTCACTGCAAAGTTCTAAATCTCGATTAGCTGATTTTGCGCGATGGTCTTTCGATGCGATGCCTTTGTCGTGAGATAATACTGGTACCAGATTTGGCATAGAAACTTTAAAAATCCAGGTTTTGCAAATTTTGACCCTGACGGTGGGTTTGTAGCTGATCGTGTTCAACTAAGCGATACATCGTCATCACTTTTGTTATCAATCAAAAATATTCGTCGAAATCCGTTGATCCAAAAATAAATTATGCCTGACTGCGATAGACAAAAGAAATTTGCACGATTTTCCCCCTAAGGCCTTTAGTAGACACTCCGCTCGCTTCACCCGCTCCGTTTCAACAAATATATTTTACTCAAATTTGAGACAAAATTTCTAATTTTTTCCGTTCTTCAGCAGCTATTATGTTGTTATTAACCAGATATAGGCCTGCAGCTGTAATAGCTCAAATCGCTATCAGGTCACCCGTATTGTGAAAATTTTTTTATCGGATCACTAGCGTTTGCCATGTCAGAGATCGAAAAAACTATATTGAACTTAATTTTAGTCTTAAACTAGAATTTGATAAACCCTGGTTAATGGAAAAGGAAACATACAAATAAATCTCTTAACAATATGTGCCGATGATTAAACGCAATAGTCAGCTTGATCGACCTTTTCCCGTTATAGGGATTGGCTTAATTTTTCTTCATTCCGATCTGTCATGGGCTACTTCTGGGGTCAGATTTCTTCGGTTCTTTTCCATTATGCCCCCAGCTTGCGTTTGCCAAAAAATAGTCAGATTCTGGATATTTTGGTATTTTTGTGATCCTCGTGATCTCCCCTGATTATTTTAACCAAAAAATAGAATTTTTAAAAATTTTAGATTTTTTCGGGTCCAAAGGGTCCCCCTTCTTCTTAAAAATTGGATTTTTATCCACCGTTCGACGCGGCTTGACGAGCTGAATCGAATGGTGATATTTTTAACGGGATCTGATTACCGCATCCTAAGTTATGGTCAAAACTATCGGAGGCTGAGAGGCTCAGCAATTGAACAGTTTTTGGCCATAAATTAGGATGCTTTTATCCGATCCCGTTAGAAATAACACCATTACCCTTGGGACCCAAAAAATCGAAAATTTTAAAAATTATATTTTTTGGTTGCAATGATCAGGGGAGGTCTCCGAGGATCACAAAAATACTAAAATTTCCAGAATCTGACCTTTTTTGGGCAAATGCGGGCTGGGCTGGGATAATGTAAGAGAATCGCTTTTTTCTTCATACCATCCTTCAGGTCACTTTGCCAGGTTGTTGTGATCTTCTGCTATCTGTCAACAATTACATTTAGGCATTTTCTGGTAATGTGCTGTTCGGGACTCCACAGTTGAGATCTTGATACCTCGGTGATAGGTTCGATTCCTATGTTCTGCAGGATTCTCTCATGCGGTATTCTGGTCTTTCTCTTTGTGCCCAACGCAACATCTTTATTTCCACCGTCTGCAGCCTCCTTGAGTCAGCAACCAGCAGTCAGCACTGTAGAAGATTGCGCTTCTGGTTATTGTCGAATATACTCTGCTCTTGAGTTTTAATGGAATTCGCCAATGGGCGGAGGGCGTTGCACCATATTTTCACTCGTTCGTCAAGGGTTTTGTGATTACCATCGTTCATCGCGAGGTCATCTGCAAACAACATATCACATGACACGTTGGCGTTGATGCTCCAGGCCAGCACATCCATGATGATGGATAGATAATAAACTGGGAGGGACTGCTTCAGAGGTGTGTTGCACTGTTTTAGGACATGTTCTTGATGCCTTCTTTGTACACCCCGGAGATTTCGTTCTCACAGACTGAATGAAGGTCTTTGCCGTTTTCTCTACATGTTTCTATCAGTATCCCCCATGTTGAAGACTGCGCTTGTTGTAGTTCGTCCGGTTCTGAATCCAAATGAGATATCGTAATTTAGAACAATTTTTCGAGGGCTTCTCTCTGTGATGCGTTCGCATACGTTCGTCGTGTGACTCAGCAGCTTCATGCAACGGTAGTTCTGGCAGTGTTGCGAGTCGCATTTTTGTTCTATATATCGGTACCTGTTCACTTCATGTCTAATCGTCTGACATTTTCCGGGATTTCAGGCATCTGTTCAGTATTTCCCTAAGCATCTCCAATCCAGCTTGTTTCAGAATTTTCCATGATTTTATCTAAATGTTATTTACTGTACTTACTTTTGTCACTACCCATTTTTAAAAGATGGAAGAGGACTTCAGCTTTCCTGATTTCTTTTTCGGGTCCTTTACCAACGAATGAAATTCTGTGTATCAGGCATATGGGTTTATCGGGATATAACGGGAAACGCAATATATTGTAAAAAATAAGGATATCCGGCTATTCGTTCATGAGTTGTAGACTTTGTTGTATTGAAAAACTACATTAATGCAGTAACAAAGAAATAGGTTGATATATCATTAGCAGAAAATTTACAACTATTGGTTTCTAAATTTGGAATGTTTTATGGTGTATCTTGCTTGAAGTAATATTTGTCGCGATTTGTAAATGAACCCTAATACGACGGTTACGATTGCCACCAACTTGGAAGAACATGTTGTGTATGTATTTGTCTATGTTTGAGTTCCGCAACTGAAGTGTCAATAATATATTTTGGAGAATTAAAGTTTAGTTGATCGAACCCAATGGTAATAATATGTATTTGAGCGGAGCTCGCGAAGCCGAGCGAAGCGTTTTTATTTTCTGTCTGGGAGTAAAAAGGTCGATGTCCGTCCGTTCGTTCGGTCCGACGGATCTCAAGAACCACTGGACGGATTTTAAAAAACTTTTTTCTGTTTGAAAGCCTATCATGTCAGAGTGTGCACCTGATATTTGAGATTAAAAAATTTTGAGTGGTTAATTAGTAATTAGCTAATTAGTTAATTTTATGCAGCTAAAATAGAGAATTTTGCAATATTTGTGTTATTTATTGAAATAGAATCGTTTCGATCAAACCATTATAGGGTTTTTTGGGTCGAAGAATTCAAATATAATATTTTTACCAATGATAAAGCCCTATGCCCTATGCAATGTAGTTACAAGAACATAAAATTGAGTACATTCGTAATGCCACAGCCCAAGCTCCGCTAACAAATGTAGTTCCACTACCGATTAGTTCTAAGGTGTCACTA
Source organism: Trileptium ribeirensis (assembly GCA_030248225.1). Classification (NCBI taxonomy): domain Eukaryota; kingdom Metazoa; phylum Nematoda; class Enoplea; order Enoplida; family Thoracostomopsidae; genus Trileptium; species Trileptium ribeirensis. Next base: position 36,277 of record JASANE010017107.1, read on the forward strand.
TAGGAAATATATATTATATTATATATGCTATAATAGCAACTTTTTTTCTACTTTGGCACCTGTATTCTTGTCGTATGGTCGCGTAGCGCAGTCTGTGCAAGGCATTTGAACCTGTGGTGGTTCTTTCATACCATTTTCCTTGACCACCATGTGCATGTCAGCACGCAGTACTGTACCGTAGGCCGGAGGAAAGGTTTGTTTTAGCTCGACGCTATTGCAATCAGCAAGGCGTATTTACAGACGTGGGTACCTAATTTGAACATTGAATACATGTGTATGCGAGTAGACATTGCGGATCACGAGAACAAGCAAAGTTAGTGCCGGGTACCTGGGTAGATTAGTCGGGTAGGATATCCGAATAGCGATTTTATTAAGCGATGTCATGGCTTCAAAATTTTCGAAAAAATTTGTCGATAAATATATACACTATTGGAACACACTATTGGAACAGCATTGTCGAGATGGGTGGAATGGTGGTTAAATGAGCGCAACTAATTTATGCTTAACAATATACGCTTAGGCTTAAGATTCCACATAAACGGCAATAACTGCTTATCCCATTGAGAAACAAAAAATCGAAAAAAATATCATCCCAAATTGATATTTTCTGAACCCGCTCGTCGAGCTGAGTCTAATGGTACCAAAATTATCACTGTAACTTCTGAATTGACCAATTTCGGCCGGGGCGAGGCTAAAATACATGACCCGCTTCTTAATATTACGAATATTAAATTGGGATCGCAGTAACAGATTCTTATTAGCTGTCAGTCTGCCGTTACGCAACACTAGGTACTGCGCTTTAGTTTTGTATTTTGGTTTGGTACCATTAATCCATGTAACTCAAAATCCAGCGCTTTCACTGAGAAGTTTGAAACAAACTTTTTCGATAGGTTCCAGCTTTCGTTTTAGAAAAGTTTTCGCTTGGTTTACAAACAATAACAACAAATAGGCCTTCTGCCCGAAAATCGTCATTTTTTGAATTATTTTTCTCGATATCATTTTATAATTTCCGAACCGTATTGACGAGCTTTAATGATGAAAAACTTAGCTGAATCGGGTTAGCAGTTGAAGGACACAGGCCCGTTTATGTGAAAGGTTCAGTCTAAGCCTATATCCTAGCTTTATGCCGTTCGAATCATTATGAATATAGCTGGTATGAACGAAAAAACCTCAACCTTCCGCCCCTAAAGGTTACATTGGCCAACAATTAATTAAACTTTAACTATAAAATAACGTTTTAAATAAACGTCTTTTTTATTTCCGACATTGAATTTTGGTTTAACCCTGTAAGGAATTACGCTAATAGCTAATAAGCTATTAGATTTATCTCTGTTGTAATTCCTGACAGGGGCCTCGTCTCAAAATTTGAGCTGGTCAGGAGTGGGGGGAACAACCAGGCGCTGCGGAATCTACTGAAAATATCGATCTCGTGATTGCCAATTGAAAAAATTCTTTTTACAGTAGTAAAAGTTTGGGCACGCTACTGGAAAGCGGGGGAGGGGTGGGGCGCTCCGGCATCCCTTCCTTACCCTTACGCGAAAAGGCAGTCCCGGTCTTTGCTGCGCCTCTCTGCCGGGATTCGTAGACAAGCACGCTCCTAGTCTATTCGAAATAAGCATTTCTTTACCGTCACAGGATAAAAACCATCGATTCGAGCATATAGTTTCGCTGCTAGTTAAGGTTTTTTTCTGTTTACACAGTATATATCGAAAACGTTTCCAGAACGTGTTTTTCTTATATATATACTTAGATATAATGTGTTTTTCGACTGCTTTTAAAAACAGTTATCGCTGTATAACTACCTTTTTACTAAAAAAGTCGCATTTATCCTTATGTAAACTTCATATATATGCTTTATCTTCGTATACAGATATAGGAGTTGTTTGTTATACTTGCAAAAGTATTTATTTGTGGTATAACGATTTAAAAATTAAGCCAATTTACAGTTTTCTTTAACAAGTTTTCGTTGTTATCTCCTGGCAAGGGTTCAAACACCAAAAAAAATCAGGTGTAGGAGACCGAGCGCAGTACGACTGAAAAATTCTGGGGGTGGGCGGGACATGGTACAACTTGCAACATTGTTGTAACGGTTATGTGCATGCTGGTTATTATGAATCTATATAGGTACAGGCATGAACAACTTGCTAGATTTCTGGGGTATCGACTTACATACATATCCGTCTCCCGGGGATATATCTATATACGGAATTGATCAACATTGCAATTTTTTGAGCGGCTACTAGACCCACCCATATTTCTAAATATGCATTCATAATTGACCAACTTGCCATACCTGCATGGTACGATGTCCCAGGCATATTTCTGCCCCCATATCCCCGCTCTTTGCGGCATTGCTGTCTGGCAATGATAGTGTCAATAGCTCTTCCAGACGCGTTGTGAAGATATTGCGCTAGTAACCCGAAAAGCGTTGCACTCTGTGTAGTGTGGGAGTATTTGTTTAGTTGGAGCGAAAAGAATACATTTTTTATTGTTCTTTAGGAATTCGCTAGCGCTTTCCGAACACTAAAGGTAATATAGATGACACTGTTCTAGTATTACGAGGGACTGGTGATATCAAAACAGTGTATAGCTATATACAGAAGATTTTTAGACACGCAGCAATTCGTTTAACAGGTGGCTTTTCCCTTATATCAGGTGGTCTCGGTGCTACCCCAGTCGATGTTCTTGGAAGCCAGACTTCTTGCATCCTCACGAAAGCGAACGATTAGCAATTAAATTCTCGACGTCTATGTATACGAATTGTTGTGGGCCCCGCTATGCCAACCCGACGTAATTGTTTTTGAAAATCAGATCGCCGTGATTGTTTGTATCCTGCCAGCAGGATTCCGCAACCATACCCATACAAGCGCAAACCAGCATGTTCACGTCGTTGTAGCAAACAACAGTGTGAACAAGAGTAACGAAGAATTTTAGAGTCATTTTTTCGATTTCAAAATGTAAGGTTACAAATAAGCCAATTTGCTATCAACGATGTTTTCAAGAAGCGCACGGTGAAGATGTTGCTAGCGGTGACTTTTTCCAGCTGGATAAGAGCAGACCTTTGTGACATGAAATCTATTGTATCAACGATCCACTGTATCATCGTTATTCAACTCTGCACGAGCCCTGTCATATTACATTTGTTATCATAATCTTATCCATGGATTTTCGGGTCTTTTCTTTTTAGTCCCCCAGCCCGAATTTAGTCAATTTTGAAGATACACAGCTGATTTTGGTATCAATCGATTCAGCTCGATGACGCGGTTCAGAAAATACTCATTTGCTCACAATCCCTGAAAAAAATTTTTTGAGGTTCCTATGGTCCCCTCTTGGGAACCCAAAAATTTGTTCTTCGGAATATGGTCATGTTGGGTACCGTTCGACTCGGTTTGATGAGAAAAATATACTGGTGTGTATTTTATTGAAATCTACACCACCGTTGGAAAGTTATGTGTGTACAACTAACCCTGAAGGGCGGAAATAAAATGCAGGCCATGCCGTTCTCGATAGACTAAGCCAGCCTTACCTATGTTTTGACATTATCTCATTGATAGAGAAATCTCGGATTTAGATTTCGGGAAGGGGGGGCGCAATTGTGGAAATTTTAGGAAACTCAAAATATCCGCTGGTCTGTATTAATCTGTGTATTAATTTTTTTGAGGAAAACTTCCGAATAAAAGCATTGTGGGAAATGACAAAATTATGGGGCTACACACCTCAAGCACCAACCTAGACCCGTCGAAAACGGTGTATGCGCACCCCCAACACTCCCATGATTCCGCCAATGGCTCAGATTTCCTCTGTACAAAGGAATATTTTTATAACAGGACTATTAGGAGCTACTAATCACGTACGCTGCTGTGTGGCTTTTCAGTAAACTAAAGGAACTTGTATAGTAATCACTTTGTGTTTGTCCGGGGTTGAAAACAACATTAAAACGCATGAGAAGCGATATCAATCAGAATCAGGCTATGATTAATTGTTTTTTGTATAAGTGTAATTGTTTTGAAAGCTGCATTCACGAAATTCAACTAGCTCAATGTCGGTGTTTGTCTCAGTGCCGCGTTGGCACTGTTTACGCTATTACCTTTCTAGCTTATTAATATTAAAATGCTTGCTACATCTACCACTCTTTGTAATAGAATAACGTGCCCAGGGGCGTAGCCAGCAAATCTTGTGAGGGAGGCACGGAACTTTGTAGTGGCGGGGGCAACATTCAAAAAGCTTTTTGAGCAGCACTTGTGAATAATTTGTTGCAGAAATGTAGCTAGTGGGTAATACGGCAAATACAACAATGCAACAAGAATTGTTATGGAGACAAATGTAAAAATATTACCCGTGTATGCCTGTTTAGCCGGTCCGCGCAACTCGACGGTATGAAATATATATTTTTGACTGTGACCCAGGAGGCCGCGCTGTGCCGCACGGAGGGCACGCTATGACGCCCCTCTATTGGCTACGCCCGTGAACGTGCCCCTTATTTGCACCAAATATTCTATGAGAAAAATAATGAATTTCTAGGTCAAGATCAAGTATGTAACGGTTGCCAAATATTAACTGGTATGTGAGCTTTGACCAATCAATAGATAACAGGCTTCAGGTTAAAGATGACCCCAATTAGTAAGCTTGAAAATCATAGCTCTTGTTTAAAAAAACTCATAGTAATGGCTTCACCTCTCGATGAATAATTTCCCAGCGCTAGAATGGATAATAAAATGTACCAGAAGCCCTGCTAATACGTACGGGTTTTAGTAAAAAAACAATTTTTAAACATATTCTAAGTAATTTATAATTTCTTAGCTTCGGAAAATAACTTTTAAGACAGCATTTTTACTTCAATTTGTGGTTTGTTTACCTGAGTAGCAAATATTTAAGAGGTGAAATAATCCTGGTGGATGCCTAAGAACCAGGACGTACCCGCCGTGTACCTGGGGGAATGCGAAATTGTCAGACCGCCGGCAGTGGCATTTAGATGTTTTTAAATTTGGGGGATCCAATCCCAAATTCTGTGGACCGCTCCGAAGTATGGGTAGACCCCAGCAGCTAATATGTGGATAGAGGCGTGCCCCATCGTGCCAACGCCACTGATCGCCGGTCTTAATTTGATCAAGCAAGTCAAAAATGATTTTTTGTGTTTAATTTGTATAAAACATTTGAAACGACGTAACGGAGACAGACAAGCGAAATGTTGTTGCATAATGGGTTCAGTAACAGGATTGGTGTAAAGTTTTTTGCAATGTTTAACTTAAAAGAAACCTGTTGTTCGCTTATACGCCTTTGTAACATTTTCAATGAAATTAGCGCATTATAAATCCGTTCTTATTATTGTTAAATATACAACGCACAACCTTTCATGTCATGCTTGACACAACGTGTCTGGCTGGTTCGCAAAAATTGTCTCCAAAATAGTGGAAACCCAACGACTCAACCGAGACACACCGCGTCCACACCCAGACCCAAATAGCTTTATATACCTCACCGAGCCGTTATTGTCGAACGATGTTCTAGAAGCGTAACTGATACAATAATTTGACAGCGTTTAGTGCTTGAAACTCAGTCAACATTGTTATCACATTATACCAGCACAGCAAATGTGGAAAATATGAATGATTGATTGGATAACAACATTATTCCCGACGCAAGAAGAACGATGCTTTTTTAGGTTTTTTTGGCGTGTTTTTGGCTAAAGTTTATTATTTTGTTTACTATTGTTTACGCTCTTAAAATTACGATCGTCAATCGTTCGTTAAAGAACATCGTCGAAGATTAAAGTGTTCTTCTGTAAAATCTGTTCTGTTTGGAGCGTAGTCTGGGAAATACAATTGGGATAGCGTTAGCTGTATATATGTTCTATGTTGCGGCCTGGCTTAAATGTAATGAGATACGAGATTGATGTAAGATGCAATGTTAAATGGGTTGCCCAGTGAAGTGCAGTTGTTTCCTAAAAAGCGCAATTTACGTGCCATCCAGTAGCTGTAGAATTCTTGAAAAACGGGCAGTGTCATACATACCAATGCGTTGCAAACTTAATGCTCTGAGAGCACTACAACCAAAATAGTGAAGTGGATATTTGGTTGCGTTATTTCCTTACCTATCGGACTGTAGTTTTTGTCATCCGAAAGTGGACCGTTTCATAATTAGGCCGCATAGGCGCACATCCGGGCGAGAGGGATGCGTCCCCCCAAACACCTGTCTGGCAAACTGGGACCAAAAGTCCGCGGTATACGTACACTATGGCCAACGTTTCAGCTTAAATATTCCCCCAAACATCTCGCATCCCTCAAACTTCAGATGAAATCTGGGCCTGTACTAGTCAGATTGATTCACATTTTTATAACATTGCACGTCACGTAACGTTTTATGCCAAAGGGCAGTACTGCCCAGTAGGATGACCAGACTTTTGCAAAGACACGCCCGGTGAAACACTTGTGCTAAAAATGAATGGGCTTAGTACAAACAAAAATAAAACTGAAATGTCCTATTTGGCACGATTACCGAAGTTTTTTTTTAAGATATTGAGAAAATGAAGTTTTGTTAAGTCAATTTTCATACTAGGTTTGTTAGGTTTTACACAAAACCAACCCGAACACCCTTCCAGTTTTTCCAAAAAACCCTTTCCAGGTGAAACACCCAATGATCGGTATTAGGCGATTTACTACTGTTACTGCAAAGTTGAAAACAAAGCCGTATTTATTAAAATTTATGTTTTGAGCTAGAATGTAGGTTTTCTGCAAGTCAGTGTACGTACGATCATAATAGATATTATTACTGCAAGAAGACAAGTTTTTTCTTGAAACTTTTCATTTGTGTACAACGTCGTCGCAGAGCAAGCGCTGACACTGATTAATTTGTCGACGATCATAGTCATTAATTATTGTGTGTTGCTCGGCAGAATAATAGACAAGAATATTGGCTGTGGTTGATTACCTACGTTTATGTATTTATATTGTTATGATAATCACAAGATCGTACATGCTCAAAATCTTATATCCCAAGGCCTCGGGAAAGGGGGAAGTTGTCGGCGTGGGGCCTCCCAAATGGAGGGTTCAGCCTGTCTAGGGGCGGGAGGGTGGCGGGGTAGTTATATATTTCTGATAATTACAAGATCGTATGTGCTCAAAATCCGAGAAGCCAAGAGGTAGCAAGGGCCTCGGTGTGGGAGGGGGGTCGACCTTCAGCCTCCCAAATGGAGGGCTCAGAATGCCTGAGGGCGGGGTACTTATATATTTGTGATAATCACAAGATCGTACGTGCTGAAAATTCGTGATGCAGGGGTTAGCGAGGGCCTCGGGAGGGTTCAAGCTGCCCGTGGGCTTGGTAATTATATATTTATGGTAATAACAAAATCGTACATACTCAAAATCCGAGATGCCAGGGTGTAGCAAGGGCCTCCAAGGGGAGTCGGCCTTCGGCCTCTCAAATGGAGGGGTCAGCCGGTTGGGGGTGGGGGTTGGGCGGCGCGGATCCGTCGCCTCAGTGGATAACCCCTTTATAAGCATGTATGCAAAAGAAATGAATTTTTCAACATAAATAATACTAACTAAACGAAATACTTTCGTACCTGGAAAAACGCAATTATAGGAATTAGGTCCAATTATAAGTATGGTCATTTTAACGGGTTAAGCAAATTAGGTTGATCTTCAGTAATCTATTTGAGTGAGTAACGTCCTAGCAATAAAGTATTCCAGCAAGCTAAATAATAGACTTATCTATAAAAGTTTTGATAAAGTGAAGCCTGTCAATATGTGGTAACTGTTGAATATTGGATAAAATTCATTTCGCAGCATCATTAGGTAGTTGTTTGCATTGACAGTACCATCGAAAAGGAACGGCCCTAAAATTCACCGGACCACATGCCGATCCATATATGCCGGTTAACGTCGCCGTTCGATTTAAAATTGCTTTCGTCGGACCAAATAAATTCGTCAGTTATGTTCGGATCATCGTCCAGACGCTGAGCTATTTTTCACAAAATGCATCCCTGAGATCGTAATGATCCTCGTCAGAGCATGAATTAACGTCGGTGAAAAGGTTTTAGACCCGCCTTTTAACAATCCAGGAAGCTGTGGATTAACTGACGCCTGTTTCAATAGCACGCCGGCGAAATGACCTTGTCGGACCATTGTCAAAGTGATAGAAAATATCAGCTATCGCAGCATCAACAGATCGGCGGGACAAGTCATTTACCACCATGTCATAGTCATTTTCTTCACGGTATATATTTTGCAAGCGTACATAAAATTGTACAGACTAGGGGACTATTCTTTCACTATTATGCACATTTAACTGAGGATACTCATTGCTTACGGAAACTTGGTCAGCGCTTGGATCGAGTCATCGACAATGCGGTTCCACTTCTGATATACTTTATCTATAAATGCTACAGCCCTGCACACAGGCATATACACTGACGTTAAGTATATTTCTCCTTGCAAAGAGTATGTCATTATTATACCGTTGTTTAGTTGCGGTCCTAAGTTTTTCTTGCCTGTTTATCTTGATATGATAAATAGCTTTGTTTATACACTTTTTGGGCTTTGTGGGCCGAATTTGTTGCTTGGTTTGTCACAGCTACAACGCACCATTTGCTTTCAATCGTTGTAGTGCGTCATGCAGCTACTTTTTTAAATGCAAGGTTTTGATCAAATGTTTCTACAAAGATGTTCCACACAGTCTATGTGCGGACAGGAAACACGCGGATTGAAACATTTATAAACTACGTTGGGTATTTCTGGATACGTATTCAAAACGTTTTGCTCAATACCGATCTTTGTTACTACTATACTTAATGTTGCTTCAGGTATTATAACATTAGCGCTATTGTCTGTAATAGTTGTAACTGAAACGATTATTAATTTGTCAAGAACAAATTGACGGTCGATAATCAAACGTTTTAGCCAATATTTAGCTCACTGCACCTGTAGTAGAATTTATAAACTGCGAATTTAAATATTGTGTCACCGGTGTGACAATTCAACCTAGCTTCGACACGGCGAAAACATATTTGAATTTTTCCTGAAAGAAATTTGAATTTTTCCTGAAAGAAAAATTTGGTGAACCTTTGGACGGTTGGCTGGTTGGATTATAGCTCTACAGTCACTGAAAGACAACTGCTGTCGGTACACGTCTGCACACTACAGCAGCACGAAATTCTTTACCTGTTCGGTACTAATCAGTCTGTCAATTGGGGTCATTAATTTAAGCCACGTACATAGAACGTTTCTATCAAATTTCATCAACCGACGCTATCCGCTGCAATTGTATTCAAACGATTCAAAACATTGATTATGGTACGAAAATTCATATCAATGCTGCGCGTTAATGGTCTGGCTATTTGCTAGTGTCTTAACGTAAGTTCTATTTGGTTTTGTTCGCATTGCGGCCGTCAGTGCATCGACCGGTGCAAGAGACTCACTCTGCAAAGTTTACCCGACAAGCAACCGATACCATCGCACCCAGAGTCTAAGAAAATAGCTTGGCCCATAATATATAAGTATAAATATATTCAGATAATCATGTTTGATTATCATAAAGTTATTCTGGTTTGTGTGCAATGCGGCTTTTCGTGTATGAGCTCCGAGCTACCGTTAAGATTTTACTGCGCTGAACTCGAGAAAAATACCCAATTTTTGTATTAAATCTGCAGCTTAATAGGAAAGAACGATAACCCGTTATACAATTTTGCCGCAAAGTCTGCCTTTAACTAATGATTTGAGAAATTTTTCGAACTCGCTTGAAGTCGATTTAATTATAAATGTGCTTACTAGCTGGCGGAAAAAAACTAATTCCAACTTTTAATTCTAGCGTGTGGCGTTGTGGGTCAAATCAATAATAGACAGTTGATCAGAAAGACGGGTGATTTAAGCTTAATCCATTATATGTATGTCTTAGTCTAAACGCCAATTCAGTCGCACTGGCAATTTGATTGGCGAGAACTCCAATCCATTTTTAGTAATTAACTTATATATATTGCATATTGCAAAAAATAACTTATTGAGCGGAGCTCGGCGAAGCCGAGCGAAGCGTTTTTATTTTCTGTCTGGGAGTAAAAAGGTCGATGTCCGTCCGTTCGTTCGTTCGTTAGGTCCGACGGATCTCAAGAATCACTGAACGGATTTTAAAAAACTTTTTTGTTTGAAAGCCTATATTGTCAGAGTGTGCACCTGATATTTGGGATTAAAAAATTTTGAGTGGTTAATTAGTAATTAGCTAATTAGTTAAGCTTATGCAGCTAAAATACAGAATTTTGCAATATTTGTGTTATTTATTGAAATAGAATCGTTTCGATCAAACCATTATATGGTTTTTTGGGTCGAAGAATTCAAATATAATATTTTTACCAATGATAAAGCACTATGCAATGTAGTTACAAGAACATAAAATTGAGTACATTCGTAATGCCACAGCCCAAGCTCCGCTCACAAATGTAGTTCCACTACCGACTAGTATATAACCTGTTTACTTAATTATATAATGAATAATTGTATATAAATATATATATAGCAGGAGTATACTGGCTTCATTTTGCCGAAGTATACCCGCTTACAGTTAGCGGTATACTAGGTTCGTTCGTACTAAATATTTCAGTCGGGTCGTGTTTTATCAGCCAGAGCCCACCAGTAGCCAGTCTGGTCGCACCCGACTTTTTTTAAACTTTTAAAAAATAGATGTTGTTCGGAAACGGAAACCAGTGTACATTAAATTGTTGCAGCATTCAAACGCAGATTTGATAATATATACTATACCTTGAAGAAAAGCAACAAAATTTATGTTGTGGGCATTAGCCAGCACATCGCCATTTCGAACATATAAAATTATTACCGATTTTAAAACCTCAACATGATTGCCGGATGCCTTGCATGGCTTTACATGAGCACTGTTAAGAATTGGTGGGTTATGATTCTACGAGTGTTAACGGTATTTAACAACACCAGCATATGTAATCTCTTTCCCACCGCTCCTGAAAGTGTTCGTACGTGAGTGGCTTGTCTTGGCAAAGTTTTTGGATTGTGAGCTTATAATTACACGCAGTTTAACCTGTTTATTTCCGCAGCGCATGTGGCAATATATACCCAGTCAGTATATACCAAGATCTTAGCAACTACATGTACGGTGAAAAACGTTTTTGTGTTGATATTAGAAGTCACTGCTGAACAACCCACCTCACACAGCTATACGCTGTTTAGTTTGCTGTGCAGAAAGAACCTAGTTTCACGCATACGTATTGTTCCAAAGTTTCTGTTTCCATGTGCTTTATTTCTGACGCCATGGAGCCCATATTAAAACCGATTTTACTTAATTGTAAATTGTTGGTATTTAAGCTTAAATATGAAATAAAGGTATATGCTGTGGTTTTGAAATGTATTGAACATGACCTCTACGTTTCCATAAATGAGTTGCGACGATAATGTCTTTGCCCGCATTTTCAAAAAGTTCAGGAAGAGTTGATTACTTTATTTGTCCATCGACACGGCTTGTCTCGGGTTTGTGCCGGTTCGCATGGAATGTCTACACACGCCTCGTGTTCAAATTTAATCGTTTTTCCGTGACTGTGAGCTACTACACAGTTATTTAGCAAGGTCATAGTTGCTGTGTGCGATGAAGGGATGGTCTCTCACTGCAGCATATACTGACTTGCAAAACACAACCACGCTGTGTGTCGCTTAAGGCAATAAAATATTATACAAGCTTGCCTGACTCTAAAATACTGAGAATATTGTTTAAGTTGTGGGGGCCATATTTAGGTTTCAAAGTTTCCACTTGAATATTTATATCAATGCATACTTACTTATCTAAATCATATCCAGTTGAACAAGTGAAATTTGAGCTTGCCACCGAAGTTCCCTGAAACTGCTATAAGCATCCATAATCAAGTTTTGACGTAACGTAAGTTCAAGATGAACAGTTCCTACAGGGTTAACAAGGATAACGAATGTTACGGGAAACGTTTATTCCACGCAATGGCGCACTCACATTTTTGAGGGCGCACTCATAATCCTAATTTCGGAGGCGCCCGACCAACCTGTTGTGCCAAAAGAGGGGTCCGATAAAAAAGAACAAATGAAAAGTACTTGGTTGCAAAGCTGAACCATATGTGCAATAATTATTGATGAGGTATATATATATACATTAAATACCTTACCAAATTCAATGAGTTATATATTTGTCACTCTTATGATGTTTAAGAAATGTCACGTTGTTTCTTGCGTCTATGTAATTTTTTAATCTGTCTTGACGTCAATTTGAAACATATTAACCACATACCGGCGCCGAGCTTCCGTACTAAATTGTTTTCGTTTTCGGTTATCAATAATAATTGAAAAAAAATAAATATCTTAAGTCTATATACTTGTCTTGAAAATCACAAGTGTAAGCAAACAAGCATCTTTTTACTGTTTTTTAATCGAACATTTGTCATAATTTGGGCTTTTATGCGATAAGGATTCCCTGATAATAAGCACCTTTTGTGCGATATTATTATAAGCTCTGTGTGTAGATATATTTAAATATATATAAGTGTTTCTGCAGTACGTATAAATGCCCGACGCTGGTGGTAACATTCGCGACATTTATTGGTGACAGTTCTGACCGGTTTCGTATGTCTGTGTAGCCTAAACAACGCTATCCGTATGCATCAAGGTTGTAACTGCGTTCATAATCTTTTGCTTGTTTAGGGCTTCATTCGCGAAATTTATTGGTGACAGTTCTGACCGATTTCGTATGTCTGTGTAGCCTAAACAACGCTATCCGTATGCATCAAGGTTGTAACTGCGTTCATAATCTTTTGCTTGTTTAGGGCTTATTTTGTATACCAATGGCGGCAGCTTAGTTTACATCGCCTTGTCGGTTACAATCTCACAATCTTAACCTGAATTCCGATAACTTTAAGCGTTCTATTGCAGTTTAACATTATTGTGATGTGGGATATAACTGATGAACACCTATCGAAAATAATCTTTGTAATCATATTTCTGACATTGTTTTTGATTTTGTCACCAGGTATTACCCTTCCTACTTACTAGTTTTAATTTTTTTTTAATTTTTAAATACTAGACTTATCACCATATGATATGAATTTCGTAGAATTTTTCGACTTTTTGGACCCACATAATTTAGGCTCTACGCTCGGTATAGTTTGTATCGGATTGTTGTTACAGATTAAAATACTTATTGTTTTTCCCGACCCGCAACGTTTTTTTGGCTTGATGTTTTTATGATTGCTTGTGAAATATCTTACGCTAATAGAGCGGATGTCGTCTCGGCTCTTCCAATAACAACCTAAGCTGGGATCGGTTTTGAACAACTCCTAGTTAATAAAATTTCTACTTTAATATTATTAAGAACAGACAAACAAAAGAACTCTATATATATATATAGTTAATTTTAGAGCTTATAAAAGCCCAGCCGAGGTAGGGTCGGTTATTATAGCTCTTATCAGACTATTTTACTAAACAACATTTAGTATAAGTGCGCTTATGATTTAAAAGCAGCTTTTAATAGTCAGCCTCAGCTATTTCAGGCACATTAGGCTTGGTTCAACTCTAGAGCCGAGCGAAACCGATATTGGAGACTTAATCAGCTCCACTAATGGCACAAATTTGGTGTGGATAGGAGGCAGAAACCAATGCCTGTGACCAATGACCAATGCTGAAACTGAGACCAGCTCTGTCCCACTTCACTTTGATTAAAGCCACTATGATGTAGTAAATAGGTCGCTACAAGCATTACAATGAGGCTGTTTTTTAACTTCACCTATATACATAATATGGACCAACAATATTTCGATAGTTTATGGCAATATATATATCTGCAGTAAATTACGCAAAATAATGTTAATGTTAATAGTATGTAAAATGTCTGATAGTTTTGCTTTTTTGGCGTGTTTAATCTATGCAATGTCCCAGATATAATATACCGAAATTATAACGTGACAGATGGTGTAATTATGGAGTTGTTTACTTAGTTGAGTGTATATCCCACTTTTTTTATTGTAGAAGTGATAATTTTGGGCCCTGAATATCGAGCCGGGTCTGAGCGGACCGATCGTTGTTTAAAATTGCGGTATCATCCTTGTACGGTCTAAAAAACAAAATCTATAGATTGCGTAATTCTTGTGTATAATGCATATATATATATATATGTGTCATCGAAGGTTCATATATATACGTTTAATTTCTTTCCAATACATAATTAAAGTGCGTTATGTTTTGGAAAGCTCAAACGTATCTTTTCTATTTCAGTAGCGGGTCCCAATTTTATGAAGCAAGTCGATAGCATTGGAATATTTCGTTAGAATGGCCATTTCAGGGCTGCTTTTTCATCTAAATAACGCTTTTGCATTTGATAAATAGTTGTCAGCTTCGTTACGCCAGTTGATTTGGTTATTCAATAATTTGGCGTTTTTAGCTTGGAATCTTCTGCCAAGTATTCTCAGCTTTAAACCAAAACCGCCTTATAACAGCGACATTAATATACAATTTACTTGTTGGTTTATTGGTCGTCTGTTTGTAAAGAGAATAAGGTTAAAGTAGTGAGTAAACTCGGCTTGCCTAGATGACTTGCTTGTTAGAGCGAAAACGAATATTCTTTGTACGCCTTTGGAACTCTAGGCGGCAAATCTAAGCGCTCCTAGTGTCGCTGTAGCCCTTTAAGGCGATACTTCTCACCAACGGCCCTCTCTGGAGGTATGGCCGTTGTCTAATATTGTTTATTTTTACCATGATCTATGAAAGCCTCTGCACGAAAGCTCGCGATTTAAGAGTGTCCTGCACCCAATCGATGCTTTATATATATATAATACTTATAATAATATATATATATATAGTCCTTAAGACAACAAAGAATACATGTTCCCAAGGACAAATAAAAATATATCACTCCACGCCTGAACGAAAGCTATACGCTCCAGAAAAACATCGCTCCTAGAAAACTCCAACGATTTTGATAGTAAGCTGATAAAAATTAACTACATGAGTGAAGTCAGTGATGTAAACAAAATCAACAAAATATGTCACTTTTCCTCAACTGTTTCCCTAAGAGAGTACAATTTTCCCTAAAATTGCTCTAAATTGATCATTGATTGAATCCTAACAATAACCCACCCGGGGAATCACTAATATATCACAGTATCTGTGACAAATGTTACATGAGCCTAGCTTGTACGTATGTCTATTTCTAACTGTATTTCTTTTTGTCTCACTTTTTTGCAGTTTTCAGTAGTTATGGGACAAAAGGAAATACACGTTGAACTTGTATTCTTTTTGTCTCACTTGTATTTTTTCTTGTCCAACATGTATTATTTTTTGTCGCTTCAGTGTTATCGACTAATCTTATACTAATTATGTAGATATATATTATAGATAACCTTAATTAACTTACGACCTCTTGTGTAAAATGAGTGGAAGGTATTATGTAAAGAAGGGGCAAGGTGCCTCTCAGGAACGTCTGGATGCTGCAGTCGAACTTCGGCAACAGGGTGTGTCATTCCGCGAGATAACACGGCAAACGGGGGTATCCAATACTAACCTCCGCAAAGAAATTGACATTCGATCTGGTGTTCGATCACCTCGCCGGCTATCCAAGACAGGCAGACGAACAGTTTTGGATACTGAATTAGAGCTATTATTGGCGGAATCTCTAAGGAATCGAATTCGTTCGGGATTCCCCTTCCGGATGACTGACGTTCCTCTTTTCGTGCAAACATGGATACATTCAAATCCTGAACAATGTTCCCGAGCAATATGGAACAGTACCAATCAGCTGCCGCAGCGTTTTTGGCTGAAAGGTTTCCTTAAACGGCATAATCTTTCTCTAAAGAAGCCAGCAACAATCGAATTGGCTCGCTTCAATGCTTCAAATGCTTCAAATCCATTTATCATCAATGATTTCTACGACACATTAGAAATGATTTTGGAGGAATTGCACATCAAGAACAGGCCCGATCGTATTTTCAACACAGACGAGACTGCTTTCAATCACGACCCCAAAAAAAATTTGTTGTCGGCATTCGAGGGGAAAAGTCATTACGAGTTACGGCCGGCACGGGAAAAGCCAACTCAACTGTCCTGGCAACTGTGTGCGCTGATGGAACCGCATTGCCTCCTCTCATAATCCATAAAGGTGCCCGAATGCTGCAGGGATGGCGTGGCGAATCGGCGGCTACAGAGGATGTTACTTATGCGGTGTCGGAAAGGGTTGGATAACCATGGACATCTTTGAAGAGTATTTCACGGAAATTATGATACCCTGGATGATGTCAAAAGATAACGAAGCTCCAGCATTGCTAATATTTGATGGCCACAGTTCCCACATTTCAGTGAAAATCATTGAGGCGGCGCGATATAACAACGTGGCGTCGTTACGTCTGCCCCCGCACTGCACGGATACACTTCAGCCATTGGACGTCGGCATATTTTGGCCTGTCAAATGTAGATGGGACCGAAAAATGGCTGATATTACAACATACTCTCATGGCGAAAAATCGGTGAACAAAAGTGCGTTTGCGGATGAGTTGGCAGAGATTTGGCCGATGGCACTAACCGAAATGAATATCAAAAAGGCATTCGAAGAAGTTGGCATCTGTCCGTACGATCCATCAAAATATCACAGCAACAGAATTAATATTGAACTACAACAACAATCCAATACATGGATTCCCAACGGTAAACCGGCAGATTCAGATGGTACGCCAATGATTAAATGTTATGAGCAATTAGTCAGCGACGATGAATGTGCTGCAACAGACGCTGTTGCTCCACCGGTGCCACAAACACCACATAATGCAACTCACGAGGAACGTCCAGATACACCTACAGATGACCAAGGTGATACGATAGCGACTTCAGATGACCAGCCATCTACCAGCGCCAATGTTGCCGCTACTGTCCACGCCGCATTCCCTCATATACCTCCACAACATACGCCGAATAGCAGCCAGAGAATGAGAACTCCGGGTGATGATACCAGGATTTGTTATAACATTCCACCTTTGCCCACTTATCAAATTCCAAAAAATTGTCGCTTACAGTTACGGTGGGAACTTGTTGCCAATAGTTCACTGACGTTCGATCAAATCGTAAGCCCACCCATTCCTGCCGTACTTCCAACATCAACTGCTTTGCGTGGTGCCCGAAAACCCGTACGTGGCCGCGGCTCCAAAGCGGCCATCATAACACGCGATGATTTTTAGCCGTCCAACGCAGCAAAGAACAACTTAAAAATAAACAGCCATCACAGGCAACTACAGACAGAAGTACTAAATTCAGAAATATAGAGACCGCAAAAGAGAAAATCGCCACAGTCCGAAACTGACAACAGTCTTGATCCAAATTCAGTTGATTCCAGCGATGACAATGACGAAACAAGCCCTCCGAAAACAACTGACGCAACAACTCAACACTTACTGAAACTCTGGACACATTTATCGCCTGATCGAGGTGGGCAATTGGAATCACTAAAAGAAAAATGGTTTGCTGCAATGTATCACGATCCCCGCCGTCGCCGACCAGTCCTGTATGTTGGCAAATTAATCGATCGGTTCACCGATGAACAGCTAAATGTTAGCACAGTAAAACTGGGGTGTTTGGATCCCACCGTTTTTCCTGAAAACATCACGAAGGAGCCTGAGCAGGGATCTGATGTCGACTGTTTTCCAATTTGGAATGTTTTTGCTGGACCGTTTGACGTCGTATTCCTGGGAAACAAACGATTCCAAATTCCGCAACTACTCAGTGTTCGTCGGATCGGTCAGCTAGCTGGATCAATGGACAGAGAGAAGCTTGCAAAGAACAACGGGTTGGCCATTCGAAACGATTGACTATATGAACCCATGGTATGATTAGTTTATGTGATTAAACTCACAATATTTGTTAAACACAGATGTAATTATGGTTATATAAAGGCGTATTTTTTATTGTCTACCTTGTATCTTTTTTTGTCTAAACGAAGACAAAAAGAAAATCACAGTTTTTTTAGTTCACCTCCTTATGTATACTATGAACGAGAAAAATACAAAGGTTTTCCTGTCTAAAAGGCATGAGTAATCAGCTGAAATGATGTAGAATAAGGTGGTTGTATTGTATAGTGAAATATCAACGAATGTCAAAAAACGTATTTTTATTTGTCTTAACGACTATATATATATTATTTTTGGAAGCAGAGGCTCGTTTAGGCAAAACATTTATGATTTTTCGGGTTTCATTTTGCACAATTCATCGGATGATTGAAGAAATTAAGAAAAGGTAACGACTTGATGGCCAATTGCAATGTTTGGGCCACTCTAGCTGTAGCATTTTGTTTTTGCATCAGTTCCGTACTTATAGATCGGGATTTGAAAGTTAATAGGTACGAATGATATTTATATATTTATATCAAATATATATATATATATATGTTCTACAACGGCGTCACCATGATGGCGCACTTGGGCCGCTCCCAGCCACCCAATTTTGGATGGTATCCCAAGTATTTCTTGGAATACCACTATCAGCAAAAAAATTTCAATATTAAATATGCGACAAGGTGGTTAAGAAAATGCTATTTCGGCCATGTGTTTTTCGATTTTTGGGTTACAAATGATCCCGAAAAATTTTCTTCTTCATAAGTGTAACATTTCATTTACCGTTCCAATCGTATTGACGATCTGAGCTGCCTCAAGCATTACATCATATGTAACTGTGGAACCATAACTATTGACGTTTTCAGCTCTGGTATAATCTGAGCCAGGTTTTCGTCCTGCGCCTTGCGAGCAGCGTGCGGTGGTTGAGTGAGAGAGCTTACTGATCGTTGCAATCGAGACAATTATATATTTGTGAGCACGTCGAGTTGTATATAAAAGCTTAGCTTTATTATATATATATATATATATATATATATACATATATATATATATACATATATATATATATAAGTGTTTGGTGCCTTCGTTGCACATAATCCGGATAATTTCTTGATTTATGAACGGGTTCAGCTGATTTTGACACCGCTCGACTCAATTCATGAACGGGGTTCAAATTTATTAAAAACGTATTAGATAAAAATTTTCGAAATTATTCGGTACCATTAGTAATTTAGAAAATCGAAAAATTTTGGCCACAAATGCGGTTGAAATGAACAATTGCCGACCGCCCAACTAGAAATTATCACCGTAGGTTTAATATATGACGACTGTTGGGCTGACAGACTCGGGAACACAGGGGTCAGGTTCACTTCCATAAATCAAGTTGCCAGGCACGTCCTTCTTTCTACCACTCTTGAAAATAAACGCAGACTTGTTAATTTTTGCACGCGCCATCGGTGCGGAGTCTGGGAGAGTAAATACAGCTTCAGAAGGGGCTCCGACCTTTAGGGAAAATCCCCTTGCCCTTTCGTGCACCTATGACACAGATCTGTTTTTTCTAATCTTTCCCTACCAGATCTGTTTTATCTTAGTTTGCTTCCCAGGTGTGCTTGATTTAAACTTGTGTCTCAGATGTTTTACCATAGTTTGCGCTCTCCGTCCCAGATTCAACATCGTCCCGGTTGTCTGGTCGGGCTTGGGGGATTATAGGAAAGGCCCGGTGCCACCAACGCGTTTCTTCCTTCTGCAAAAGAAATTAAATTCTTGCGACGGAGGGGTGCTCTTCGTCGAAGATAGGTCCCATGTCACAGCGGATAATCCTCGCTATGAGCATGGAAGTATGGTCATATACATCTCTTGTCTCCTCCACAACGCATGGCTGTACGCTCAGCTAAGTTTTGTGAACATTTATATTATATTTTAGTTCTGAGAACGTAAAGCTCAACGAACGTAGAGCTACCTGCAGTTCACTCACGACCTGACAGAGCCAATTATACTATTGCTACGGGCTATGCCGTGAACATATATTATTTCTTGTTTCAAAGTAGAGGTGAGAACGAGCCTCAACTTTGAGGCTCGGCTCGTGATGAGTTGGAGCCGCCTCGGCTCGGCTAGGCTCTAAAACTGATCGACTCGGCTCGTGTTATCAAAATTCAGGCTCGGCTCGTAATAAGAATAGGAGGGCTCGGCTTGGCTCGGCTCGAAAAAGCTCGATATTTTTCAAAGTTTATAGTTGTATGTGTAAACTTTTTCAAAACGATTATGAGTGTATACCATACATTTACATGTGCAGTTCTGTGCATTTTATTTTTTACGATTAATATGACTTATACATGGCTGGATAGCATTTTATTGAGCAAAAAGACAAAAATTACGATTTTTAATAAGTTCTCTGGCAATCTTGTCATAACTGTTCAATACTAGTCTATCATTGACAAGACTAGGAGATACATTTGAACGGAATTTTCTAAAGTTACACCGGTTAAGTTGCAACAACGTTCACTTGGAGCACTTGACTCAGTCACCGGAAGTAGTTTACGAGCAAGGAGAGAAAGTTTCGAACCGCTGCTGTATTTACGCCAAAAGTCAATAAGATCGTGACTTTCGGACCAAGTAATTCGCATCTTGAGATATGTGTCAAGTTCATCATTATCGCTTGTGGTATGCTCGTCATCAGAATCTTCGTAAGACTTTCTAGTAGTATTGCAGCTGCTTGGAGCCAAAGCTACTGCTCCAGATGATGAAATTATATCCGGAAGTATTCAGCGGATATTACTGTAAACAACTTCACGTTCATCAATAGGCAACATTTTAAACTTGCGCGTACGAGGATTGAGGCTTGTTGCAATAGAGTGTATGGGTTCGACAATATATTTTTGAGTAATCAACGAATGGGCGGAAGTCTTTAGCAACTTCATGTTGGAAGTGTCGGATTCATCTTCTTTACAAGCATCGAGAAGATCGTGTTTTCCTGGCAAGACGAGATGCAGGGTCGGTGTTTTACTGGCTTCCAGGCTTTCAGATAAATTGCTTCTAGGAGGGTAGCCCGTTACACCCTTAACGCCGGCCCAGATTATTACTGACATGACTCTTCCAAGTAACACTACAACTACTACTCGAACTGCTGTTGCAGCTAAAAGCATTTCTTGAAACAGTGAGCGAGCTTATACAAAACGAATCAGACTTAACAACCGACTACCAACCATTGTTGGGCTGAACTATACAAAATAAAAAATCACATAATAAATATTATAAATAATAATAATATAATTATCAAAATAAATAAATACCACACATTTCACAAATTCTACAAATACATATAAAATAAGCGTATATATATATAGCGAAAAAACTCCCACTACGAAATTATAGGTAGGTAGTAAAACGGTATATAAACATACAAAATAAATAAAGATGATAAATAATAATACATAAAAATAATATTGCTAACTGCGCTCGAAATTACACGAATAGATGTTGTAGGATACACAAAAATCGTAACAGCATCAAAAATCATTTCTTTCGTCAATTCAGGATTCAAACCGAGCCGAGCCGAGCTTTTTGAAAAACATGTGGCTCGGCTCGAAGAAATGTCGGCTCGGCTCGGCTCGAGTTATCGGACTTCAGGCTTGGCTCGCGAGCCTAGCCCAGCCGAGGCTCGAGCTTAAATTCTCACCTCTAACATAGAGATCGTGAGGTACACTCACGACCTGAGAGAGCCAATTTACTATTGCTACGGGCTATGCCGTGAGCAGCTTTCCAGTTGCATTATTATTTCTTGTGTCAAGATCAAAAGTTTATTGAACATCAAGATTACGTGCATACAGATATACATGGCACAACGAAATAGTCAATAATAAATTTGAAGTTGTGAATATGCAGCAATCAAGAATATTCAATAAAATAATATGTTTTTGTATCGAGTTTGATAATATTAGAGCTTTCGGCCTACTAAGTACTCTGCGTGCTAGGTACACTGAAACTGTAGCCAGTAACGGGCTGGTAAGCGATGTTGAAAATTGATATATATATTATAATTATTCTTTACGATGTTTCCGCATATGAATTTCACGTGACTGTAATCTGGGCCAGTTTGTTTACAACGATGATATTAATGTGTTTAGGCTTTGTCGCTGTAGTAGGTATGGTGAAGCTAAAGATAGTATATCACCGTAAATATATATAGCTACAATGATGTTATAAGAGACTGGTGTTATTAATTATATTATTGCGCTTTTGAGCTTTTCATTTTAAATGTTTGCAAGACGAATTCCATCTAGAACTCCATTGTAGCGTCATTATTTGGACTGGTATTTCGGCCCTGATTGGGCTGAGGGGGAAAAATCAGAGAAGGGGCCCACCATCTTCAGTATAGCCCCCATAGTCTCTTGCCCCTAAAAGAGATCTCTTCAAGATTAGGGTCGCCCCTTTTCAGGTATAACCTCCTGATGATGCTAAATTATTGTTCTTTCTGTGTGGATTTTTTGGGGTATAGAGGCTTTTTTGGCAAATTTTTTTCCTAAAGCTTGGCTTAAGATTGTCACCCCCTAGACCCCCATGTTTTTCCTGCTCTTTCCAATGGAAAAGGTTTCAGGGCTCTAGCTCTTCAAGGGGGTTCAGGAGAGAGGCCCAATTTCAGGGGTCGGATTTTTTTAGAAATATGGATTTTGGTTTTTTTGACCTTTTTGGACATCACTTTGGATCGGATTGACCGATTGGGCTCAAATTTGGATATGATATAGAAAATGCAATGGGCTATACGGCGATGACTTTTTAACACGATTTGACATCCCCCTAGACCCCCATGTTTTTCCTGCTCTTTCCAATGGAAAAGGTTTCAGGGCTCTAGGTCTTCAAGGGGGTTCAGGAGAGAGGCCCAATTTCAGGGGTCGGATTTTTTTAGAAATATGGATTTTGGTTTTTGACCTTTTTGGACATCACTTTGGATCGGATTGACCGAAGGAAGAAACTTTGTGGATGAGTTTTATGCATGCGAAACGGGTATCAAATGATTTAGCGAAATCTTTACAAACGACATCAACAAAATTTCCGCTATCATGTGAAAGACACCAGTTGTTCAAAGATTATAAAAGCTAAATCCGTGCTGATATTTGGATAAACGGGCTATTTGTAGTTAGGTAGTTTAAAAGTTTATCGCTAACCATAGTTTCCATTAATTTGCGGCAGCTAGACGGTAGCGATATAGGACGATAGTTAAGAGGATCCGATGATGTTCCTTTTTATGTATAGCGACTACATCTGACCATAAAAACACTCTGCAGGACATCAGTAATGAAGTAAACCCCTCCCCGAGGACGCTCGAAAAATGTTAGGGCGAAGTGAGTGACCGTTGTAAAGCAATATTATGGAGAAAGTTTTGGGTTACTCCCCTGGCGTAGCCCCCGCCAAAACCAACTGTTCCTGTGGGTGGGTTCCGACCCAAGAATCACTCCCTCGATCCACCCTTGGCTGTTTGTATGCTTGTTTTGGCCATGTCCATACTGCTGCTAATAAATCGGTAGCTTTGCTCGAGAACCCCACAAGCTTGAAACCAGCTTTACTGGTCCCAGTTATTGCGGGGCGCCATTTCTGAGCGCTCTTCGTCTCCGCGCAACATCGTCCCGAGTGTATCCTTTGACCACCTACTGAATGGCGCTTCGGTGAATTCTGGGTCTTTTTCTTGTGCGACGGTGCTACTCCATGTCTCAGAATCACGACAGCAAAGGACGCATCTAGTCCTGAAATGGATCGAGCCAATTTCGGAAGTCTGTTTTAACCCTTCCTGAGGACATGACCTAGCTAGCATAGTCTTTCACGTCTGAGCCAGGGCCGGCTTTAGGACCCCGGTATCCTACAATGGGGGCGGCGGGGAAGCCTCACACCCAGATTTTTTAATTGCTTCGAGCAGACGACTGTTTCAATTTGTCTCCAGAAAAGAAGCACTGAAAGCTGGGTTTTTGCTAACTTTCCTCTAATTTCGCTCTCACTGCATCAATGTTGGGTTATTTTCCTTTATCCACCTCCAGCCCGAAATTGATCAAGTTTGAGTATACAGAGCTGATCTCGGTATGAATCGATTCAGCTCGATGAGGCGGCTCAGAAAATACTCGTTTTGCCCCCACCCCTGAAATTTTTTTCGATTTTGAGGTCATAATAGTCCCCCCTTAGGAACCCCAAAATTTTCTTTTTCGGAATATGGTTACGTTGCGTTCGACTCGGCTTGATGAGAGAAATTTATTGATGTGTAGTTTATTGAAATCTACGCTACCGTTAGAAAGTTATTAGGGTTCAAGTTACCCTGCGGGGAGGTACGTTATGACGTTAGAAAAAAGAACACCTTAGAGCGGGGGTTGGAGGGGCGGAGCCTCCCGACGTAGGCTTAGGCTTAGTATTTTTCAAAATTTTGAAAAATTATGTAAAAAATATTTTCAGCCAAGTGGCTAAAATGAGTGTTTTCTGAACCGCCTCATCGATACAAAAACTAGCTCTCTATCTTCAAATTGACAAATTTCGGGCTGGGTGATAACGGACAAGAAGCCAATTTTGGCCTATATGCGCCAAGTTTTACCTAATTTTCCGCGATTTTTGTCAGATTTCTCAAAAGTAGCAGCGCGGCGAGGGGGAATAGTGAGTGCGGAACATCAGGGCTCTCCTCACATCATAGGTAGGGGGCCCTCACGTTACAGTTGGGGGAGCCTCACATTCTTGTGCCGGCTCTTGTGCTAGCACAGATGAGATGGGTTCGACATTGTTGAACATTGCCGTTACACTTACACTTGGAACTCGTCAAGCGTGTGCAAACGAAAGAGTGTGGGTATTCTACGCTCACCGACCGTGTTGACGTGCCAAATAATAGGCTGTAGGAGATATCAGTAATCAGTATTACACCGGCAATACTGTTCTGGCATGTCTACAGCCAAGTTAATCACATAGCAAAACCATTTAGGATCCTTTTTCTTCTCCAGTGTCCAAAAAACGAAGACTATTGAGATTAGAAATCACAAAAATTATGAGCTAAAGAACATTAGATTTTAAGTTGATTTTTACATTGTAGGTCCCCAACACTTTCTTAGTTACATAGCATACAAATACAATTGCTTTTATCGTATACGTATTCAGCAACTCCGAAACATAGTACATTTAATGGCCTGCAAACATCTACATTGAAAAAGTAGGTGTTTTCGGTTAGTCCCTCCAGTCCCTAGTCCGAAAGTCAATTTTAAATTTATTCGACTCTGCTCGACGATCTGGTTCGAAAAATATCCATTTTGCCAACTTTAATGCCAAATATTTTTTGGATTTTTATGTTTCCAATGGTACTTTAAATTTTGGAAAAAATTTTTTTTCGACAAACGATACATATCATTTGAACCGTATTGCCGAGCTGAGTCGATTTGTACCAAAATTATCGCTGTATGTCATAAATAACCAATTTGGGACTGAAGGTATAACCAAAATGACCAAATTTGAATATTTTTGGTGCAAAAATTGCTAAATTTTACTCCAGTACCGTCCCATAGGGTTAACAGATTTCTCAATATGCGGTTAAAACAATGAAATTAGCGTGATCAACGGATTAAATAACCCTATAATCCCATCTTTGACTCCCAATAAGCAAAACATTTAGGTACCAAAAATTTAAAAATAATGAAGTTTTTCGGGGAATTTTCGTACTTTGGCTCATAGTTCGAGTCTTTCGTACACTCCCACTCATTCCGAACTTGGTCATCCCTGAAAATACAGTAGAAATATTTGTACCATTCGACTCTGAACGAGGGGGTACAGAAAATATATCTTACAACCCTATTTATAGCAAAGATTTTTTTAAATTTTTTGGGTTACCAGTGGTACCCTTGGCACCCAAATTTTTCATAAAAAATTTATCGATATATAATTTTAGATGTCATTCGAAGATAATAGAGAGCTTTCGAATGGTGCGAAAATCATTGAATCGGTTCATCGGTTCGATATATAATTTTAGACGTCATTCGAAGATAATAGAGAGCATATTCGAATGGAGCGAAAATCATTGAATCGGTTCATCGGTTCCCGACTTAGGCCTAGCTGTAAACATAACGGTTGAGGCTGAAAACATAAACAAAAACAAAACAAAACATAACGGAACATAACAAAAATGTTTTAAAGAAAATATCATTTACTAAAAAACACAGCAGTGTTATAGCACTCGATTAGAGGATTCTCCATTTTTTGAGCCGTTGCTTTTAGCAACACTTATAACCTAAAATATGGCGTGCGACCCCAAATGGCCAAAATCAAAAATTCTTCAATTCGTGTCGGATCTATGAGAATTTTAAACAGGAAATCATTGGAGCAGCGCAAACACACACACAGCTACGTGCACAACTACGTTTTGTTATGGGTCGAATAAGAACATTGCAAAACTGGTGAATAGTCTTTGTCCCAATTATACGCCATTTGAAGCTACGCTCGTCCAGCTTCAATTAGAGACATTGGTCAACCGACTGACGTGGAGCAAGCTGAGCTGAGATAAGTCTTAGTTTTTGTCGTAATTATACGCCATTTGAAGCTACGCTCGTCCAGCTTCAATTAGAGACATTGGTCAACCGACTGACGTGGAGCAAGCTGAGCTGAGATAAGTCTTAGTTTTTGTCGTAATTATACGCCATTTGAAGCTACGCTCGTCCAGCTTCAATTAGAGACATTGGTCAACCGACTGACGTGGAGCAAGCTGAGATGAGATAAGTCTTAGTTTTTGTCGTAATTATACGCCATTTGAAGCTACGCTCGTCCAGCTTCAATTAGAGACATTGGTCAACCGACTGACGTGGAGCAAGCTGAGCTGAGATAAGTCTTAGTTTTTGTCGTAATTATACGCCATTTGAAGCTACGCTCGTCCAGATTCAATTAGAGACATTGGTCAACCGACTGACGTGGAGCAAGCTGAGCTGAGATAAGTCTTAGTTTTTGTCGTAATTATACGCCATTTGAAGCTACGCTCGTCCAGCTTCAATTAGAGACATTGGTCAACCGACTGACGTGGAGCAAGCTGAGCTGAGATAAGTCTTAGTTTTTGTCGTAATTATACGCCATTTGAAGCTACGCTCGTCCAGCTTCAATTAGAGACATTGGTCAACCGACTGACGTGGAGCAAGCTGAGATGAGATAAGTCGTAGTTTTTGTCCCAATTATACGCCATTTGAAGCTACGCTCGTCCAGTTTCAATTAGAGACATTGGTCAACCGACTGACGTGGAGCAAGCTGAGCTGAGATAAGTCGTTTGAAAGGCACCAAGCAGCCGGTTGTCGGCTTACCTGCCTTTCACAAGCATACGACTAAGGACTCAACAGCTGCCTAATAAACCTTCATCTTCGTTGCCAGCGAAATGTCTCATGACCAAAGATGTGTATTAAAGCCTGGAAATAAGGCCGATGCCTTGTGGTTATGTTCTATGGCATCTCCAAAGATGTACCTCTATTGGCAAGGACCACGGAGTCAAGAAACGGAAACTCTTCGATCGTCTCTTCTACCCCTGCTGCCATCGAGGAAAATATATAGCTGGTGGCGCACAGCAGCAACAGTGTCTCCATGGATTCTCGCAGTTTATGTTTAGTGTGATCCACTGGCTATTGCGCTGACCCGCATTAGTATCGACAGTAGGCGTTCATCGGATCCGGCGAGTAACGCAATGCTGTCAGATTAGTCATGGTAGGAGATGTTACGGTTACCCAGGTAATGCAACAGTGTCTCCATGGATTCTCGCGTTTTTGTTTAGTGTGATCCACCGGCTATTGCGTTGACCCGCATTAGTATAGACAGTAGGCGTTCATCGGATTCGGCGAGTAACGCAATGCTGTCAGATTAGTCAAGGTAGGAGAACCCAGGTAATGCAACAGCGTCGCTCTCTGTGAAAATACCTTTTATGCCACAGTCTGCGGCAAGGCTAAACAATAGCGGTGAAAGAATAGTGGCTTTATTCCATACCCTATTCTTTATTGTGAAACTGCTGACATGCCATTGTAACCGCAAACAGGTGTCGATGTGTTCTGATACATAGCTCGAACGATCCGTATTAGCAGCTTATACGGGACGCCTTCAGCTTCCACGATAGCAAATATGGAGTCATGGTCTACTGAATGGATCCCCTCATTTGAAATCAACAAAGGCTACAACAAATTTCTGTCGGCTTACGTTTCGGGTTTGAAGTATTTGGCGCAGCGTGAAGAGCTGCTCGACACAACTGCAACCTGGTCTAAACCCGGCTCGACTTTGACGGGTATATAAAGCTGTGAGCTGGTTTTTTGAAGCTATAATTGTGGTCAAATCTCTCTAAAGTGAGATGCCTATGCATGGGCGCACCACCCGTGGGGGTCCCGGGGGTCCGCTCCCTACCCCCTTTGGCGACGGCCCTGAACCCGGCTGCTGTACTTAGCTCAAACTGTTCCCGAACATTTCAAATTGTGTATGAAATATGAAACGGAATAATTTCTGTTCTTTTATATAAAAATGGAACTTGTGTTCACCGAAGAACGGAATCGCATTTGCTTTAGACGAAATAGGATTGTAAGCATCGCAGTTAAGTTTACTCATGCATAAAGGAAACAATGCAGTTTCATGTTATATTGCGTTGTAGTTCTTATTTACTTTATTTTCTCAATCATGTAGTGTCACTCTGACTTCTGTCTGAAGCGGACCCCCCCACTTTTCAAACTAGTGGTGCGCCCCTGTGCCTATGTCGTTCTTGCACTGCTAATCATCGCTTTTATTAAAACAGCACTCCTATAATAATCGTTTAGACTCACGAAATATATATATTTGTTCCAAAAATATTTTGTTTAAAAATTGAATTTTTTCTTTAGTCAAATAAAATATGGCGTATAAATAAATTATACTTGTATCTTTTGTAGCATGTTATTCATTGTTCACAATTTTAGACTCTGTATTAGCTCAGTAGTATTGCCATTTTACTCGTGTCGAACAAGTAATAATCTACATGTCAAATAAACGTTATGTAATTCAGCGACGGTCTAATCTTTATAACTGAACCGGAACATGTTTCCTATGTAATTGCTGCGACGTAAATCGATTACTCAAAGTGTGTCACACAACGCTACTGGAACTATGTAAGGTAGGACATTGATGTATGAATCTGGATTTATAAACGAATCTGTGATTTTAATTTTGGTGGCAGCAAATTGTAATTTTCATTTTCTTATATATACCGCAGCGATCCGTCCAATGTCTTCTGAAAAGTTTCTTTTCATTCACTGCAGGGTTCATTGTTTAAAAAACAACTTCCCCACACTTCCATCGTCCTGACTAACACTGCATAATACTCCGCTTAACATGTTTGTCAGTCTTGGCTGTGGGCATATACATCATTGATTAGCCGTGACCTTAATCAGACGGAACGGTAAACTAGTTTTATAAATATGTAGTAAAATATACTTAGCAAAAATGAAGGTCTCTTGCATTGAAATGTGTGGATCGCAAACGTTATCATTAATGTGTTTGGGATGAGATTGATGCATTCCCGTGACCTTAATCAGACGGAAACTAGTTTTATCAATCTGTAGTAAAATATACGTAGCAAAAATGAAGGTTTCTTGAATTGAAATGTGTGGATCGTAACGTTATTATTAATGTGTTTGGGATGAGATTGATGCATTCCCATGGCCTTAATCAGACGGAAACTAGTTTTATCAATCTGTAGTAAAATATACGTAGCAAAAATGAAGGTCTCTTGCATTGAAATGTGTGGATCGTAACGTTATCATTAATGTGTTTGGGATGAGATTGATGCATTCCCGTGACCTTAATCAGACGGAAACTAGTTTTATCAATCTGTAGTAAAATATACGTAGCAAAAATGAAGGTCTCTTGCATTGAAATGTGTGGATCGTAACGTTATCGTACGTAAAGATGCTAACGTTATCATTAATATGTTTGGGATGAGATTGATGCATTCCTGGGACTTTCAAGATGATCACAAAATAAAAAATGGACAATTGCTTGAACTGTCGACCGTTATTGCACGTGTTGTGTTTACACAGGTCACTGGCTTGACTAATGCTTGCCACTATGTACCCCTGTGTAAACTGCGTCATACTCGCTTAATGTGCCTACAACGTATTGAACTCAGACCAGCTATTTTCATTCCGTTTCTATCTTCGGGGTGAACTGAAAATCCTTTTGATTCATGAAAATTTTGGCTCCTATGATTTTGAAAGAAAACTGATCAAGGTTTACTTCTTAATCACAGTTCTTGGTGTAGACAAGGGGTGACCTAGGTCCGTGAGTAGCAGGCATTCTTAACTTAAGCTACGGACAACGGCTATTAGCTTTTGTCAGAGCCCTCCGAGTTACCAGGCATCTATCAAAGTTATACCTTGCTACCCATATATCATTATCACTATTGTGTCATCGGGTATCATTTGTATATGAATTTAATTTGATGAAATGAAAACTATATATATATATATATGTGTGTATATACTTGTTGTTTCAAATACTTGTAAAATTTTTTTATCAGAACGCAGTGAAAGGTAGTGGAGATTGTGTGTTGCAGGGATGAAATCTTTTAAATTCCGTCTGTGTGTGATCGGCCATAACTCGGGAACGCCTTAACCGATTTTCATGATCTTGGGCTCATTCGCACCGGCATAGTCGGTTTACCGTGTACACCCCGAGCGTTTTTTGATTTGGAGTCTGTTTCCGGGATCAGGGGCCAACTGTGGGGTTTTTTGCCTTATTTCAGTACCCTTCACGGAAGCAACGTTATTTTTATCTTAATCTTCGAATTTTTTCTTTGGGTGGCTTCATTTCATAGTAAGATGATAAATACCGATGCCTCTTTTTTTGTTTTTCGATTAAGGCTCTCGTTCTGGATTTATGCGGTTTTAGGTACGGGGGTATGGCGCCCCAATAGTTCCTCGACCCAAAATTTGAAAATTTGTTCTGACGTCTTGGGCGGCTGATAAGTTTTACCTGGGGGTTTTCGGGCATGGTAAGCTCATTTCCGGTATTGGTTTTGCTCTATGACCCATGGTTTAATGGGTACGGGGTATGGCGCCCCCATGGTTCGGGTCAGAAGTCAAAATGCGGGTTTTTCACCCCATTTTCGTAACCTTCATGGAAGCAAGCTTATTTTTATTTTAACTTTCTAATTTTTATCTCTGGTTGGTTTTATTTCATAGTAAAATGACAAATGCCAATGCGTCTTTTTTATTTTTCTGTTAAGGCTCCGGTTCTAGAGTTATGGAGTTTGAGGTATAGTGCCTCAATGGTTACCCGACCCAAAATTCGAAAATTTGTTCTGACATCCTGGGCGGCTGAAAAGTTTTACCTGGGGGTTTTCGGGCATGGGAAACTCATAGCCGGTGCTGGTTTTGCTCTGTGACTCATGGGTGCGGGGGTATGGTGCCCCCAAGGTTCGGGGTCAGAGAGGAAAATAAAAGTTTTTACCTCATTTTAGTACACATGAGGGAAGCAAGATTATTTTTATATTAACTTTCGATTTTTTTTCTCTGGTTGGGTTTATTGCTTAGTAAAACGGTGAATGCCGATGCCTTTTTTCTTTTTCGATTACGGCACCGGTTCATGGGGTTTGACGCATGGCATCCCCGTGGTTCCTCGACCCAAAATTCTAATACCTGTTCTGACGTCCTGGGCGGTTAAATAGTTTTACTTGGTGATTTTTGGGCATGGCAAACTCATTGCTGGTGTTGATTTTGCTCTGCGATTTTGTTCTATGGGTACGGGGGTATAGAGCTGCCATGCTTTATCGATCCAAAATTCCTAATTCTACTGTTACACCCTGGGGGCTGACAGCCTGCACTTGGGGGTTTTGGGGCATGATAAACTTATTGCAGGTGTTAGTTTTGTTCTAACTTGTGCGGTATTGTGTGATATCTATATATATAGCACATCGACTTATGCTATCGAGAGCTGATTGGCTGTGTACGCAAAAGGCGTTTATGTACCTATGCCTCACTACGTTATGCAATACTAGAGTTACTAGTATAAATTGGGTGACAATTTTGTGATATAGAGTGCAAATACAATTGAGGCATGCTAAAGTCTGTGAAATTCTTATATTTTGCAATATTACAATGTGGCGAAAACCCGAGTTTTACTAGAAACGCGATGCTAGAAATTGGATTCATAAGCTTTTACCTGAATGAATCACGAAAAGGTACAGGCAATAGTTGAGCGAAACACGAGCTCATAAATTTCAACACCATAGTGTAGACTAGAAAACACTAGGCCCAAGGTCACCCCAACATCGTCCGGCATGTGCGCTATTTGATGAAAGAAAGTGGAGCAAACTGAACTGATACTCTAAAGGCACCCAACCTTGTCGAAAGAAAATCTGCACTGAGCTTCCCGAACTCGCTGGACCCTCCGTTTTATACTGACGCCTAACGATGCTGAATAGCAAAAACCATTCGTGAAACCGAAAATTTTAGCGATTTGATGCCGGTAGACGTACAGGTAAAATGTACAACCAATGAACGTACTTAAAATCGGAAGTCAAAAGTCGGTAAACCAGCAAAAAAGCTTTTATAAGTACTATATATAACTTTAACATTCATATTCCAATGGTACCAGAAGGTAAATGAAAGTTTCAGTGCCGCCCAGTTCGAAAATTTAGAGAGTTAGTTTGATCTGAAAAAGCTAACTATGTTTTCAAACAAGTAAGATGTCGAACAACAGGAGCCTGGAACGCTATAAAACTAACAACTGGTCATAAATTTATTGTAATAAAATTTGAAAGTATTCGTACAAGAAAAAATTTAGATGTTCCTGTCGCCAAAATGAAATTTTAAATATTATTTTTTGATTAAAAACCGAAGTCGAAAGGAGATACCAGCGGGCAACCCACCATTAAACATTTTTAGGGTTCGGACGTGATGCTTTGCGAAAAGTATACACGTGGTGCACGATTGATGCAGACGCCTAACACTATAATCGGCTAAATATTACAAAATGACCAAATGTGACGACCTACGATATAAGAAGTCGACATCGAATATTGAGGTACAGAAGGAAACACCAACATGAAATTGCCACATTCGGCACATATACAACAACAACTATATATACAACAACATATACAACAATTCACTACCATAATTAACTATGGCTATGCACCGTGAGACAAGTAGTCGCGCCAAGACTGACTAACATGACCGATTGGATTAGTCGAAATGTCCAAATGCAAGCGGGCGGAAACGCCCGATAACGAAAAATCAGAAACGTGATATCCCGATTCCTCAACAATTTCATAAATCACCGAGGTTACATGGACAAAAATAAAGTAAGATCCATGGCACGTAACTATAAAATACTACAAACATACACAATTACGGTGGCGAAATATTATGCTGTTATGTTTATAACACAAGCCAAACCAGACGTCGCATTCTCCCTCGATGTCGAACGGCGAGCATTAGTATTCGGGATTTACGGGCACATTCCTCACAACCGCCGACCGCCTAATCGACACCTCAGTGTAATGCAACACTAATGCAATATTAACAAGATACGTTTACGGATATTAAGTAATACATGCCGCGGACGTAATGCAACATGCAACCGATAAGAAGTATAAGTCGTCTAGTATCGGCGGTAATAAAATCATCGCAAAATTTAAAATAATTGCACCCAAAAACGTTTGAAAGTAATTGCGCACATAAAAACGCTTACAATAAAACCAACTTGCAGTAAATGCACTTACTAGGGATTGCGAAATGAGATTCGAAATTGAAAACGCCGAAAAGAAAAAGCAAACAAAGAGGAGAAAATGTGCCGAAACTAACCGGGCGAGAGGCCGGGCGCTGCCAACGTAGGGGCAGAGTTCCTGAAACTGCGGCCTCGGGTTGGCTAGGTTCAGATATATAGGCCGCACAACACCAACTCCGAGACATGGTCATTAAACCACGAACTACTTAGCTACGGCGCGAAAATGAATGTAAAACAAACATCTATTATACTAGTCAATAAATCGAACGCTGTCTGACACTCATGGGCTTCCTCAAGGGGGACTTCCACCCACTTTTTGAAGTGGGGGTATACAGATGCCTCGACTGCTCAAAATATAATCTTTTAATAAGGCAAGAATTAAAACGATGTTGCATCCGCACACACTCGCATATACCTCTCTGAATTTTCAGGAGCTATCCTACGATTATATGTGCGAATTGTATGTATTTTGTCTGGAGCTGTCCGACGAAGCTGTCTCCCCATTTTTCAAATCGGATCAGCGCCCTTGCAGGCTACTGTATCATGAACCAGTCGACAATGTAGCAATTGTGCGTAGAACAGACGTCGAAAACACCGCGGACTATTATGAGGGGAAGGGTTTTGAAGGAAAACCACTTTCACTCACAATATATATGGTTTTTACAATACCACACAACTATACCATGACCCAAGCTGAAATACATTCTGCTACGTTCTTAGTCAAATATCGCTATGCCATCTCCTTCTAGAGATAAGATATCATTCAATTTCAAACACAAAAAATATATATACGACAGCAATAGTTGATGGAACTCGTAATTCGAACGCGCTGAAATGTAGCGTGCGAGCTAGAAGGCTTGTCTTAAGTAACCAACTTTGGCCAGATATTGCTCGCTTATACATAATAGTATGGGTAAACGATATTAGAGCGCCGAAGTCGTTTCGTTGAAGCAGCTGGCGTGTTTTCTGCCGCCCATGCAGCTGTATATTATGTACTGCTGCACTTATAGTCGCATATTTCATCACTAAACTTTATCATGGTTTTAGGCTTTTTGCTCATAGTTGCTTTTGTATAGGACGAGCTATTTTTTGTTCTCTAGCAGTTTTTATTTCTAGAATGTTTCGCATAGAAGATATCGTATTCTTACCATGCTATACTCGTATATGTCAGTAATACCAAGAGTGAATTAGGGAAGAGTATGACGCTTCCCTGCACTCATATATAAGCCCGTGTTTGATGACGCGGGCGTTTTCGGCCTCACCCTCTCCCGAGTTTGTGGGTGGATCGAGATGCACTGACCCCCGCAAAATTTGGGGGAGGGGGTAGTTCGGACCATCCCAATTTCTGGGGTGGTGGCTGGGGGGTTCCGAGCTACCCCCACTAAAATCTAGGAGGGGTCAGTGCATATCGACTTCCCTTCCCAAAAAAAACTTGGGGGGGGGGGGGTCAGGCCGAAAACGCCCGCGTCATCAAACATGGGTTTATATGTGAGTGCGGGGAAGTGTTATACTCTTCCCTAATACACTCTTGGTAATAATAATAACTGGAGGCGAAGTTAGCAGGAATCAGAATTTATGTTTCAAGCGGGTCCATTGCTTGCTTTACTTCATCTATATAGTAAAATTAGTTGTTGTGGGACATAAATGTTTCAACTGCCATTTATAAACTGGTTTCATGTATATAATACTCATTTTGCTGGACGCTTATATAGAATAGATTTGCCTCCTCCAGCTGGATTAATTTGAAAAATTCCGTATTAAAATTAGCTTTCACAATTGGCTTTATGTCGGAAACGTCCATAGTATTTTGTAAAACTTGTACGAATTAATAACGAGAAATCCGTAAAGTTTAACATAATCTTTGGGAGCAAAGTATAGCTGGAAATTGAGGTGATTTTCTACTGTTGTACCAAATTTGGCCCTGTTTTCGAGAAGCGAGCCAACGCTGCTCTATTGCTTTTTAGGTAAAATCTATATTTTACTATGGAATATGCTCGTGAAGTTCAAGAAATTCATTATTTAAGGCCTTGTAAAGCGGTGGATGTTTTCTACGCAGCACATGGTTTATCATTTAGGACTAAATACTGTTATGAAGACAAATAGTAAGCTCGTGCTTATTACTGATACGCGTATATACGGTGGAAATATGAACAACCCTGAAGTATATTAATTTAATTTTATATATTGTCTGATTTTTCAGTGTAATGCTCTATTCCAGTTCCGATGCTACGTGTGCCTGATATCTATATACGGTTATTCGGCTTATAGCCTGCCTTAAACAAACATTAAAACTTTGATACGCCCCTCATTAAATCTTAAATTTAATGTTACCATTTGTTCAATGAAAATTACATAGTGACAAACAGTAAACGGAGACTTGCTTTGTTTGGGTATTTGCCACAAGGATGTTAATATCGGGGTTAAAATGTACAGGAAAATATTGCAGCAATGGTGTAAATTAATTTCTTGGTGGTGACTGTGTCTTAATATATCATCGATAGTTTCGATGCGTAGAACGCTACTCAAAGCTATTCGCTAAGATATATTATTGGGTTTTATCTGTGTCAGGTGATAATTAAGGCTAAGACGGCGAAGGATGAAAGTAGGCAAGCGGAGTTTCTCAAATAACTTTTTAGTGTGCAAAAAAATGCATTTTGTGTCACTCAAAAATAATTGCTGATTTTATTAATTATCGCAGGCTTTTTATTTGACGCGTAAAATAGGCGCGCTTGTATTTTTACTGATCCTATGTTTTCTTGCAAAACTATCGCAAAATTGGTATATATATATATATATATTTATATCTATATATAATGATCATTCAGTTTGTACGTAATTTCGATAAAGTTGGATGTTGTGGTATTTCGCGTTTTAACTAATGGCCTTACATCAAAAATGGTTTCAACGTCGAATGTCCGCAATTTCACCGTTTGGATGTTGTGGTATTTCGCGTTTTAACTAATGCTATAGGCCTTACATCAAAAATGGTTTCAACGTCATATGTCCGCAATTTCACCGTTTGGATGTTGTGGTATTTCGCGTTTTAACTAATGCTATAGGCCTTACATCAAAAATGGTTTCAACGTCATATGTCCGCAATTTCACCGTTTGGATGTTGTGGTATTTCGCGTTTTAACTAATGCTATAGGCCTTACATCAAAAATGGTTTCAACGTCATATGTCCGCAATTTCACCGTTTGGATGTTGTGGTATTTCGCGTTTTAACTAATGCTATAGGCCTTACATCAAAAATGGTTTCAACGTCATATGTCCGCAATTTCACCGTTTGGATGTTGTGGTATTTCGCGTTTTAACTAATGCTATAGGCCTTACATCAAAAATGGTTTCAACGTCATATGTCCGCAATTTCACCGTATTTCATTTTGTAAGAGTAGTTGGGTACGTGGCAAAATTAAAAGGAATATGTTAAAACAGCCGGAAATATGTTAAATGTTTAAAATAAAAAAAAAAACTTAGTGTTACGCGCGTAGAGGTGTTAGTGCAATGGGTCTAAGGCATATATGCCTTCAAACACTTCGGTTCGGATGTTTTATTAGCCCGAAATCGGTATGATTTAACATCACAGACATTTTAAAGTGATAATTAAAAGTATCGCTTTGGCTAATCTAAATTGCCAAAATGGTGCATTTTATATATATTTATTTATATGGGAAAACTGTAATAGAGGCATAGTTTTCTTGGTTACTGAATACAGTAAACGCTATTATATTTTACTTGTGGGTGTCAATTAAGTAATTTATGAGGGTCTACGAAGTCGACCATAGTCTAAAATTTGAAGTTTTCCGAAAATTGGCAAAATATTAACTGTCCGAAAATAAGTATTAAGTTTGAGAAAACTTTATTAAATGTCCGAAAATGGTATTACTTGTCCTAATTTAAGAAACAAAGTGATTACACCCCAATTTGTACCGTAAAATGATGGATGACAACGATTGGAAAGTGCGCAAAAGACGACAGTTGGATGACAGTTATACCGAATAACCATTTTCGGAGTTTGCCACAGTTTTGAGCGAATTTCAGTGAATACATGTCTTATAACTATGCGAGTTAGTTTTATATATGGATTTTTATTAAAGAAAAAGTTTCAGTAGCGATGCAGCCGCACAAGAGTTTATCAGAAAGCAGCAAGTTGTAAAATCTAAGACGTGCGGTAACAAGACATATATATTTCAAGTTTTGCATTTAAAATTTTAGCAATTTCAGTTTTGAGTAATTCGATAGGAATGAAAACGGTCATCAAAACCCAAATCTGTCGTCGTTTTTGATAAACTCCAGCTACGTTTTCGAGTAACTAGTGTATATACTTTTATTTTTTGAGCTAATCTGAAATTTGTACTCAAAATTCGAGCTAATATCAGCTTGCAATTCATTTTTATGTATTTATGTTATTTTATGTATTTATGTATTCATATTATGTATTTTTATGTATTTATTTTATGTATTTTATTTCAACGATATAATTGAATGTCGTTGTTGTTGTGTTTGTTGCTGCGGTGTGGATTTGATCTGCATCAGTTAGTAATAATGCACTACTTGTCAATAGCACTGAACTCGCCTCGCACAGTCTACTCACCCTACTCTATTTACTTTTAGCAACTGCTTGCAATAAATATTTATATCATAAAGCGCATCCATTACTAACCACAATGCATCAGTTTTATTCGTTCATTTGTTCGGTGCTTCAGCGAGAGAAGAAGGCTCAGATATAAAATTAAGAGCTTTTGGATCGATTCTTGTAAAAATTGATGTTGTATAAAACGTTTCGAGTATTATATTATGTGATGTTATAATTGTTGCGAAGAACGGGTGTGCGTTCGGAGAGGCCGGGGACCAACGGATGTCACAGGGATTTTTGGTGGCATAAGGAAACTGGTCACCCTGGGCCGATCCCAGCGCACACGCCGAGTGGTTATCTGTATTCGTTTCATGTCTGTCATGCCTATGGTTCGCATATATATATATATATGTATTTTGGGTAGGGTCAGAAATTACCAGGACGACTTCAGAATTTCACATGCACAGGCCGATGATGCTTGGGCAATCCAATTGTCGGTGCATACAGATACAGATTTTCTAAGGCATTATTTTAGGGTGCGACACTAAAAGTTCAATTGTCGGGTGTTCTACAAATCTTGGGGGGACGGGGGTGACTAAACCATCTTAAGGACTCTATAGGGGTGTCAAATTGTTCCGGCGGGTCAAGAAATTCGGTTCTCCTAAATACTTATGCACCCCCCGAACAGGCGCTTAAGCCCCCAATTCTCTACGCCCAAAAAGGCACCCAGAATAACAAAAAACTTCTGATTTGTGAAGCCCGGGACACTTATCGGGTCCCACCCTAACCGTCCAGTCAAAAACCGGGGCTGCCCACCCCCACGGGTCCACTCAGGATCCCCTAAACTGAAAACGGGTCCCAAAATTTTGTGTCTTGCTAGCCTAAATCGGCCTCTGACAGGCCTCCTATAAAAGATATATTAAATTTTAAATTTTTATCAGAAGCCGGTCTGCCAGGGCATGATTCTGGTCCTGCCCCCGACCGCCTACTGTTTTTAGTAGATCCTGAGATATCGGCAAAAATATGCCGATATCCCTATGAGCAAACGGCGCCATGAGAGCCGTTATATTTTGCCTGAAAATTTCTCTTGCGCCGGCCAGCGCGAGGTTTAGGTTGTTTACGCTGCTGGCCGACGTGCGTGGCAATGTGTCTATATAGCCATAAATTGCCAGGGGCTGAGCTATCGTACATCGCTGCAGCGTTGTTGGTACGACAGTTATAACAGCGGCGGTATATGTTGTTTCGTTGCTAAGTTTTGTTTTATTTTATCTGTGCGTGTACGGACATAAGTCCTTGTTGTATTAGCAATTTTAAATTTTAAAACTAAAGACGCCAACCAAATCAGGGGTTAAAGCTGCAAAAGAAGGAGGGGGATCGATGACAGTATAAAAGAGCTAGCACGTTCGGCAATTTGGGACCATTCGAGCGGTTTAATCACAAAATTTGTTTTGCCGGCGGTTGTCGCCGTAGTTTTCTTTGTTCATTCGCTTTTCCTTTGCTTTTCTTTCTCTTCTTGCCCGGGTGGACTCTTCGGTATGCAGACGTGCGGAAGAGCTCCACCCAAGGCCTTTCAATATGATAGTTTTCGTAGTTATGTTTCAACCAAGGGACGGCCCTTGCGGGCGCTGGGGCGTCTGATGGATGCCCCGGACCCCGCAAGCGTCACGCCCGCGCACGAAAATTTAGGGCTATACCAACTGCGAATAAATGCAAACTAAAGGATGTCCCCCTGCTCGACTGGTTCCCACCCCTGGGTTGTGTTTGTTATGAGCGACCTAGGGGTGCATTGCTCAGGAGTGCTCAGTTTAATGTTAATTTTGGCTTAGGAGTTGTCATCATTGGTGCGGACGATTAAAGTTTTCAAGGTGGTTTCAGAAGTTTCTCAGTGCTGACAGTTAGGATTTGGAACTAATTTTGGGCAACGAAAATTTTGGGGTGTGCATTGCCCGTGTGGACTCTTCGACCTGCAGACGCGTGGAAGAGGCCCGCCCGTGGCTTTTCGCATGCTTTGAGTTTTGCTTAGGCATAGGACAGAAGGCAACTCTTGCGGGTGCTGGGGCGTCGGATGTATGCCTCGTGCTCCCGTAAGCGTGCTGCCCGCGCCACTAGAATCGGAAAACAGCGTTCTAACAATTTTGAGGAACGAAAAAAGGGAAAGGGTTAAGCGGTCGAGGCGGTAACAAATTTCGGTGATTCGGCACGAATAACCAGATCGAGGACCGTCGCACGAGTGGGAAAACAAGTGTGCGAAGGAGTGGATGTGATCTTTTGTCGGCGGCACCGGTTTGGAGAAAACTTAGGTGAAAAGTTTGAACCATTGAAATTGAAAGATTTTCCACTAATTTGGCTCACGTAGGATTGTTGCCGGGTAAAGACAAATGCTCACGCCCACCAGAAATTTTAGGCTAAGGTATAGGTAACAAGCTTCGGGAAGAGGGTTCGGCATTTCTAAAAGAGCCCAAATGGAGCTCACAGGGTACGATTTCGTCATCCCTAGCGGGCGTTGTGGACCAGAAGAATTCGGTATCACGTTCAAAATTTCTCACACAAATATAGGAAAAGCAGGGCCTCGTGTAGGACGAAGTTGGGACCTTTTATATCTCATATGTTGTACATAATTGTAATCGTGTGTGCACCCGAGTGGGTGATGTTCATTACTACGTGTTTAAAGATTTGTGAAAAGAGGGAAAACCCCAAAATAAACGTTCACTGTGTATATTCTTTTCTGGCGAATTGGATTTAATGTAGGATTAGGCACGATCCCCTCTAAGGAATTCCAAGTGTTTCAAATCACGGCTAGCCAAAAGTTTACTCAAAAAGTCTATGTCGAATTCGACTTGCACATAAGGCATAGGATTTAATCACAGACATGGAGGGAATGACGGGTCAGCCTTATTACCTGTGAGCAGGCTTAGGGGATGACCCTCCCT
Organism: Trileptium ribeirensis; assembly: GCA_030248225.1. Taxonomy (NCBI): domain Eukaryota; kingdom Metazoa; phylum Nematoda; class Enoplea; order Enoplida; family Thoracostomopsidae; genus Trileptium; species Trileptium ribeirensis. The sequence goes on from JASANE010017107.1 coordinate 77,342, forward strand.
CGGGGGACCTCCATGCCACTAGATACGTGGGCCACTATAGGGGCCGGCCCAACACCATGGTAAGCCCGCCGGCAGCATGCTAAGCTAAGCGGCTCCCATCGGTCAGACCGGGGTCCACCGGGGAACCGTGTAAGCTTGGGTTGTCCGGGCACCACTGTGAAAACTGGGAGTGGTGCAGCTGAGATCCCTTAGGGCCAGAACTGGTCCTAGTACACTAGTAGTACTTTCTTGTGAAAAAACGACTCAGAATGAGGACTGCGCATCTGTCTTACACAGTCATTGCGAACCCAGAAAGCACCGCGTTGATTAAATAAGATTTTACTAAAATGTATATAATCGGCGAAACCAGGCAGATATATAAAGATAACGAAAGTAAATTAAGTATATATGTAGTGGGTATACAATATTCCTTTCGCAGCCAGTGTCCAGTACACTGGACACAACCATCAAAGACGCGTTTTTATTCATGCAATCAAATAACAACTCCAAAGTTAACATAAATACATACTATTGGTTGTTGTTATATTGTGTTTGTTTGCTACTGGTGGCATTGCGGCTTACCTAGTTACAAGGATTTAAACTTGCTGTGTATACAAGAACCGCCAGAAGGTCAATTACGCTATATTCCTGATACAGTTACTCCATTACTTGTATATATTTCAGGTAAGTAAAATTTGTAGTATGTGGGAGGGCTATTAGATTACTAGTATTCAACTCAGTTTCTTGCATTATCGGATTTTTGCTATTTTGCAGGCTTTTACCTATCTGTCCTCGTAGCTGGACAGCGGTTGTCTATGGTAGCAATCGCTTAACTAAACCATATCGATGGAATTTAAAAAAAAACTTGGTCTTATTATATCATTTGTGGTGAAAACATTTTAATAGCTAAATATTGTGTGAACCTATTTGTTATTGGACTTCAGTACACAAAAAACACTTGCGTGTGTAATCTTACCCCTTACCGAGAGGTGGCGAGTGGGTCTTCCAGCAAACTACCGTACCAGCCAGTTCGGGACAGCATTTATAACTCCCCGAGCACCGACAAATTTTTGTCATGGACCTTTATGCCTAATTTTTTCACCTAGTGTATTTAAGGAACGGGTCCACCCCTCTGCCCTACCTTGGGTGTGTACAGCCAAAATTTTATGTGCACTTTTTTCACTTCGTTCGTTTACATCCATTCCCGTTCGCTCTGTGATTAACTGCTCATTAGTCGTTGAACTATATGCAACTCCAAGAGTGATGCAAGTAAATGCTTCAACTACAAGTTTAGGATTTTAAGCTTTATATCAAAACTATTGTCACGAGTGTATTTTGCAAAACGTATATAAGTGAAATCTAAACTGCTATGGAATAAAAATTTGAAATATATAAAATAAATTCGACATAAGCTATTTATAACGGCATCAAAAGTGATGTCACAAGTCTGTTGTGCAACGGTCTGTTTCTAAGTCAAACGACCGGCCTCGGCAGTCGGCCAACGGTCGTCAGACGGTCAACGGTCGGCAGTGCAGTCGACCAACGGCAGTGCAGTCAGCCAACGGTCGGCAGTCCAGTCGGCCAACGGTCGGCAGTCCAGTCGGCTAACGGTCGGCAGTCCAGTCGGCCAACGGTCGGCAGTCCGTTGGCCAACGGTCGGCAGTCCAGTCGGACAACGGTCGGCAGTGCAGTCGACCAACGGGCGGCAGGGCAGTCTGCCAATGGGCGGCAGTGCAGTCGGCCAACGGTTGGCAGCGCAGTGATTCAACAGTAGGCAGTGGTAAATCTATCATTGCAGTACAATTATACTTATGGCCCAAGTAACCCTAAGGAGCGGAAAAAATGTAGCCATGCTGTTCTCAATATACTAAGCCTAAGCCTTTAGTCTTTCCAAAGATGAGGTCCCTATATCAGACATACAGTAAGCCTAAGTCGGTGGACTGCCCCCCAGAACCGCCCGCTCTAAGCTGTTCTTTTTCTAACGAAATAACGTATTGACCCTCGGGGTTACATGGGCCATACTTATTATCACTATAATACTTATCATCACGCCTGTGGCGACAGAACTAGAGCAGCCCCCAGACAATACTGCTCGTTCTATACTTATAATCTTTGGACTCTTAGATGACACGAGAGTTCAGTTTATCATTTGATACGAGGTCAGGATGCAAAAGTGATAAAAATTTTCATCCATATCTTGTAGAAATTAAAAATTTTTCAAAGGCCGATGAATTCAATTCGCCAGCTCTAAGCCTACCTATAACAGCCAGTGTTCAGTATGCTGGACACTATCGTATTTTACAGCTACAACTATTTTAGACATTTATTTGATGTTCATTACTTTGACTGAGCTCAATATCATTTGTTTTATGTAAAACATATTTTTTCTGTGTTGTGTTTGACATTGCGGTAGCGAAAGGGATATGACAAATACTATTGAGTAACCGGAAATGAAATAGCCAGCACAGGAACTTCGATTTTTTGCCACAACTGGAACCTGGTCTTATAAATAAGGTAAAATTAAACGATGTATTAATGAGCTTTTTTCTTTTAGGTGCGAATAAAGGGGATATATGATTTTTCTAGCAAAACACCTAACACACTTTCAAAATAACCAAATCGTGGGCAACAAAACTGTGAACTTTTGACATTCAGGAACAGCCAGCACAGGAACTTCGATTTTTTGCCACAACTGGAACCTGGTCTTATAAATAAGGTAAAATTAAACGATGTATTAATGAGATTTTTTCTTTTAGGTGCGAATAAAGGGGATATATGATTTTTCTAGCAAAACACCTAACACACTTTCAAAATAACCAAATCGTGGGCAACAAAACGGTGAACTTTTGGCATTTTGTTGTACGTTGATGGCAAGATGGGGCTATAGATAGATTATCACACACGAGTTGGGTAGCTGGATACGATTAATGTAATTGTGCTTACTTCGACAGTAGCCAATTCGGCAAGCATACCAGTACAACGTAAAAGTTGTCTTGCTGTGATTTTATAAATTTTGAATGTAATCGCCTACGTTGTTGTTATTAGGTTACCAATAACAAGTGTTGTATGTTTAGTTGAAGAGTCATGCTGGAAGGAACCACAAATTTTTCAACCTGCACGACGAATCCGAAACCCGAGCTGTTGTCAATACTTCTCAGCTCATAAGGTTAGGCTCTGCCAATTTGCGAAAAAAATCACTATCAAAAGGCGTGTAACACTGTCAAGTGTATTATAGAAAAGACAATTATTGGCAGTTGTCACAGGATTTGGAGTTTTTCGACACCACCTATGCCCCTGCATAGCAAGTATATACGACCATCTATGAGATAACACTTATAAAGGCGCAGGAAGCTCAGTTCCTAACCTCAAAATAAACAGTACATACTAGCCATGCTTATCCAAGCACCAGTTCCAGCCGCCTAGTGTATTACTGTTGTTATACAATCCTCAGCAATGTGAAATACTGGACATTGCCTTATATTGTGGCCTCACAAAGATTTAACTGATAAGGATAATTTCGCAGTATAGTTGTACCAAGATACTAAGTAAGAACCATTCGGCTCTAGCTTAAATAACAGCATAGTTAACAAATCCTGGGCTATGGAGTACTTCAAAAGTTACAAATATGGTAAGGTTTGATCAATTATTTCTTTATGGCTTATAAATTTTAGTAGAGGTTGATAGTTAAGAAATGAATAGACAACCAAAGTGTCTGAGCGAACCCAAATACACAATATATTCCTCTTTTATGTTATGAAATAGCGTCAAGAATAGTGTTTGTTATGGTTTTAGCGTGTTAGCTAATTTTGTTTAGTATGTACTAGGACCAGTTCTTGCCCTAAGCGACCCCAGCTGCACTAGCATTTTTCTTGGTGTGGTGCCTGGACAACCCCAGCTTCCACGATTCCCTGGTGAACTGCTAGCTGATCTAGGGAATCGGTTAGCTTAATAGGCTGCCGGCCGGTTTACCAATGTGTTCGGCCTGGCCCCTATAGTGGCCCACGTATCTAGTGGTACGAAGGTCCCCCTGAGGGAGAGTCAACCCATAAGCCTGCTCACAGGTAATAATGCTGACTCGCCTTTCCCTCAATTCTATTTAAATCCCTACCGGAGGGGAGATTCCTTGCTTTAGTCTGGTACACGGGAGCTTAATTCCGATAGTAAGTTTTATTAGTTCCGTAAGGTTTTCATGCTAAAATGATAACTTGAGGGAACACCTGGGGACTAATTCCCAGGGCCCTTATCTACGATTTTGACTAAAGTGAGGCACCAACTAAATAAGTCTGCTTCCAAATTTCGAAACTGAGCCAGATATTGGTTTTGCCGTGCGCCGCTGCGGCGTCGCCTGAACGGGTGGCGCAGTTTCCCCGCCGACTCAGAAAAGCTTTACTTGACCTAATCTTAAATCAAAGTCACATGAGTTAAATTTTAACCTTAAGAGTTTGTTCTCGACGACTACCTTAGAATGTGGATTTGATCACTACACTAAAACATATCGCCAAGTATGAATCCAACACCCTAACACTTTATTGAAGTAAATGCAAGTTATCGCACTCAAACAAATAACCATGATCTATGTACAACAAAACATGCGGGTACCTCGCAGGGCACCCCGATATATACTCAACTGGTGATGTGAATCCTAGTTAGGCCCTATCATGGGAATGTGAAAAAGATCAATTCAGCTTGCCCCTGTTAATTTATACCCGTGGGAGACGCGCTGTCCTCTGGACAGTGTAATGTGAATTTTCCTTCGCCGACCGTACGTTAACTGCCTCTACAAATACGCCCTGGGCTATCATTGCTTAACATTCTCTGGTCACGAGCCTCCTGTACTCCACGTTTCTCTCCAGTAGGAGTCGCTTCTTAAAACCGGGACGTCAGGTGCGGGTCTACCAGATTGACCTATAGTTGAAAGTTTGCTAGCGTCAGGGTCGGATCAAAACGCGGGCCTTTTCAGAAGGGGAGGCGCTGCCGCGTCTCCCGAACATGGTTTGCCTTTTAAAGATTTCGAATTTGTGATTTGACATGAAACAGAAAGCGAAAAACTGGAAGCCACCGCGTCTACACGATTTGCGGGTCCACGCCTACTGATTTGGTTTCGAGTTTAGTGTGACATTTGTTATGTATCCTTCTCAGGGTCATTGCTCGACTAATGGGGGCGATCACAGACAATTTTACTTGAATTCAATTCAGCTATACATCGCAGCTGACTCCGTCTCTCTTCGTGATTTAGCTATTTGCTCTTGCGAGTGCCTTCGACCCAAAATGCGGGTCCGCAGTCATTTGCAAGCATATATACAGCGCGCGTGCTGCCGCGCCTCTCAGTCCAAATGGTTGATTCGAAACAAAAACCAAAAAATGGCCATAATTTGCGTTTAAAACACTTCGGATACCCCTGCTTAGTTAGAACAGTAAGATTACGAAAACCGTGAAAAGTGGGGGACATCGACCCCACGATAGTTATTTTATTGTTAAAAATTCCTGACCGAGTGCTCTACAGTTTCTTCACGGCATGAGACCCGTCGGTTTTCGAGGTTACTTAATTGAATTTTCAGAGTTTAAACAAGGCTCCTGGCAGGAACTCAAGTTTCGGAGCTGGCGCCAGCGGTTCCGTTGTTCACCTCTTTGAGTAATTCTCTGCGTGCAAATGACTACGTCCACCCTGGACTAGATGGTTCCTTTATTCCCCAACGAGTGGGTCTTTAAGTCGAGTGACATGGAGCCATCCACGTTTCCTTTTCTATAATAACAACCCAACTTATGCCATTAATTCAATGCGAGCACGAGCGGGGCACGAGTTAAATGGGGCCCTATAATCTTTTATAGGTCGCTCGAAAGTTCGGTGATGCCCTATAGCGCCAATTTGTGGCAGGGCTCTAATTAGTTGATGTAAAATTGCTAAAGTCCCTTACCCTGTCTAAACGGCTTAGAAGACTGGTTTTGAAACGAATTGTCAGCGAACTACTAAGTAAAACTTCAGAGAACAAACACTCGAAATTTTGACGGGGGAGCCTTGCACTGATTCTCTCTTATATTCAATCACCATCTGCTCTGGCGGCTGCCTACAGGTCAACACACCACTGGTTTTGCGTTCAACATCTTACCCCTCCCGTGTCCCTACGTCCCTCCCCCTTCCCCGTGTGTATTCTTTACTCGCCTATTCAAATTCACATCACTTAAACTAAATATTTTCGCCCCCGGGTCTAAAACAAAAATTGCGACCCGGCGAGCGGGGAACCAGTCGAGAATTTTTGAATTCCGCGAACAATTTTAGCGTGCAATTTTTCCAGATTTTGTTGGGGCTGCATTTACGAGTGCATGGAGCAGCCCGCGCCAGCGAAATTTTGAAAGAATAAGAAAACGAAAGAGATTACCAGGAGGGACTCTGCACTGCATCTGCACAGTGAGAGCCCGACCTGGAAAAAGAATTTAAACGAAAACACGAAATACTAAACCTTCAATCTAAAAGGAAAAGAAAAGGCGACAACCGCGTAACGAAACAACAAAAACCGCCGATTCTGGCGGTGTCTCTCTCGACTGGTCCGGACGCTGCCTCGGGCCTCCTTCTTTTATACTCGGTTTGCCCCCCTCTTTCAGCCTTTCTGCCTCATTCCCCTATTCCTCTGTCCGAAATTCATAATTTGAAATCGTGTAGTGTCCTAAAACCAATGCACATATATATACAGAAGAAATAAATAGCCTGACAGAAAAATAGAACAACTAGCAATCTCCGGCCTAAAAGCACACCAAATGTTATATGTAGCTGAATGTCAAAACAACTCGCTTGGCCGCTGGTCAGTCAGCCCTCAAAAGAAGCAAGATTAATGCCCTCAGACACAGGGCTTGTTTTGGAACAAGCGCAAAGCGCGTAAACAACTTAAACCTCGCGGTGGTAGGAGCGAGGTTTTCAAAAGAAAATTTATACTGGGCGCTCATAGTATCTTAAGATCGTAGGATATTTCGTGAGATTGCGGACGCACGAAAAGGAGTAGGCGGCCGGGGGCGGGGCCAGATCCATGCCCTGGCTGGTCGCCTACTGGTAGAAATGAAATTTTACGTGTAACACTAATAGGTGGACGTTAGAGGCCGTTTTATGTGACAAAACAGATTTTTTGGTATTCCACTGGGGTTATTAGGATCCTATGCGGACCGGTAGGGTTAGATGGCCCCGGTTTTCGTTGAACTAGTTAGGGTTGACCCCCATGGAGGTGTGGGGCTCGAAAAATTGGGGAGTTTTGGTTATTCCTGTTGAGGTATAAGCCGTTAAAAATTGGGTGTTTGAACGCTTAGTTTGGAATCCATAAATACTTACGGGAAAGAGATAAGTTGACCCGAACGCACTATTTACAAACCTTATGAATCCCTTATAACAATTAAGTATGCTCGGTCGGCCTTGACTTCCCAAAAATAGGAAAATTTTCACTTTTGACGTATTCCCTTAAAACGAGATTCCGACAGATTTCGTCCATTTTCTTTCGCATTAATTTGATTTCCTGCACTTCGCTCCGCGATTCATTTATGTCACGACTGCATGCCTGAACAGGTCCTCGAAATCCGAATTGCAAAAAACTCTCCCACTTGAATTTTGGATAAAAATTCCGCGTAATGCCCCAATCCATCCTGACATGCAGTACCAAAATACATTTCAAAATACATTAATTATTATTAACAACATTATGGTTATCGCGTCATTGTGGATGCGCACCGGGATCAGCCTTAAGACACCGAACCAACGAAAAGTGAAAAGTTAATCTTACAAATTCCGCCCTCTATCTCCGGCCAATCCGACTGCGCATCCGTCTCCCCACAATACACATGTTATTATAATAACACCTTTTAATTCAACTGGGGCCGACCGGATACCATGCGTAATATCGCGATTATTTCATTGTGGTGCAAAATCAACCCGTGCACCTCGGGTGGGTGGAGCGTGACAAATACAGCCAACAATAATAATGGTACAGTTATATTTTATAACAACGATATATGATTCACAACATAACGTTCGGGTCACGCTCCACCGGTATCCGATCGCCCATCGCGTTACGTTTGCCCCTTTCTCTGACCTGATTTGAGTATTTTCCCAATCTTAGATATCCTGTTAAAATCCTGAAAACCTCGGGCTGTTACAGTATACATATCCAAAGGACATGACACCGGAACTTTGATTCCGGCAATAATTAACCGAAACCTGAATTTTAGTGGATCGGAAACCGTAATTCCGGTTAGGCCCAAACAGATACAAGTAAAATTGTTGGCTGAAATTTTGTTATATACTTCACCATTAATTATTGTACATCCTTTTTCTAAATCGAGTTAAAATCGCATGTAACGAGGATTGGATCGGGCGATGTAAAGGATATTTTGTGAAAGGGAATCACTGATTTTTTCAGCTGATTCGGAAAAACGGAAATATTTCCGTTGCTAAGTTGAATAATGGTGGTATATTATGGCAGGCACTGAGCCCAAAAGTAATCTGGATAAAAATGCGCGCTTGTAAATTGTTTTTCCACAGATTCCCTACCGATACCTTTTTATTTGATGAATTCGCCGATTCTCTGAAAACTAGTAAAATCAAGAGTTAAATACCCAAAGAAAAGAACTAAAGAACATGCAATTGTTTCAGCAACACTCAACCTGTCGGATTAACATATCCTGTTGACGCTCAGTGTACACCAACGAGGGCATACATAGTAATATTTACGGAAAGCTTTTTGATCAGTTGAAATACGGCAAACACTGCTCGCTCGCACAATGCTCTGTGTCGAAATCTTGCCATTTTGAGTCTGGGAAAGTTTTGAAATTCTTGAGAACACAAATTTGTCGAATTTGAATTAAGCTGGTTTTGTTTGCGAACACCAAGAGCTTAACTATAGGATCGCTTGATTAGTAACGTCACTATTACATTAAATTAGCTCGAGAATACTGTATCTATAATCTCTGTACAAACTTGAAAGGCATTAGGAAACCTATTTTTTGTATATTGAAAAGGGCCAAAATCCTGTACGAGAACAAAGTATAATTTCGGGCACTTGGATTTAATATAACCGACAAAATTCAGCATTTTTCAATAAGAAAGGTTTGCGATTCGATATCGGTATAAAACAGGGTGGTTTGTGCAGACACGTTAACTTTAAAAACACATTATTAATACCACACTTTATAACATTCAGGTTTTGTCGTCTCGTACAAATATATACCTAACTCAAAATGTTTTATGAAGCGTTAGTTGACAAAACCACTGAATATTTATAAAAATAATGATAACCAAAAATCAACTGGAAAATTTTCAACTTTTTGCAATGTCGTACAGTGGCTTAACATTTTTTCCCTCAGCCAACATAATTCATTAATTCTGGCAAACATATATAAGCTATGTTGACAAATTCGCAGAGGAATTTTGCAATTTTAATAAATATCTAATGTTTAGTTTAGTAAACACTTTTTTCATACCACTAAATTACATCCGTCAATAACATCGATAATACTTGATTCACTTGCTTTCTATACTATAAAGGTCCAGCACAATCAATTTTAATAAATATCCAATGTTTAGTTTACTAAACGTTTTTCATACCACTAAATTACATACGTCAATAACATCGATAATACTGGATTTAAAGTCACTTGCTCACTATACTATAAAGGTCCAGCACAGAATACTAGCTCAAGTTTCATTGATCTATAAGCCTTATTATTTTTACTAACCTATTCTGAAATCTCCTATATTAATACGCTGAAACCTCGCTCGTTTAATTTTTACGCGAAATTACAAGACTGCGAGAGGACTGGACTTGACGCAAACTAAAAAAAGACGCCGAGGCTCCAATAAATTTTTATATAAAACTGACATTTATACCAATGTAAAATGAACATAATCGACCCCTTTGAGCAAGTATCACCGTATATGAAGATGCCATTATCATTTCCATAAAATGTCACTTTTCACTTTTGTTAAAATTATAGGGTATGAACTAAATGCAGGCGACGATATTTACCCACAGCACAATAATTGTTGCAAACATTATAACTTATTTCTGCTGATGCGATGATGATTCCTTTTTTGGTGAAAAATACTATATACAAAAGGTTGCTAACTGCAAAAATACTGCAACTGCAAAACTATTGCTACATGCAAAAGTAATGGTAAGTCCAAAAATTTTTACTCAGTGAAAATCATAGTGAAACAGATATATTTAAAGCATCGGTTATATAGAAGTGAATACCCAGCGAACGTATAAGGCGAGAGAGTGTGGCATGACTACAATAAGGCCCCGCATTAATATTATTATAGCCCAAAACATATCACAGTTTCAAAAATTATTTATCTAAAGTGAATCACCGTCAAAAACGATTATCAAAGACCTATTGCGTTTAGAGTTTGTGCAACTTTTTGCATTGTGTCTTCGGGTGACGTAACTGAATGTCCAATCGTGCGACTATCTTCATATATTTCATAATCGTTTCCTCCCTAAAATACGTACAAAAATCTTGTAAACTTGTCATATAGACATATGACATGTGGACGAACACAAGAATTAAAAGCTCCGTTTCAGTGAATGGCGTTGACTTGCCACAAACTGATAACTGTAAGTATATAAGTGAGATCATAGCAGTAGACGCCAGCCTTCAACCTGAGACAAAGTCAGTCTTGGATAAATTTAACGTAGACGAAATGATAAGTGTAAGTTGCGCGAGCAGGCAACGTTAGTACGACTAAGTCCAACAAGTCGACTCGTAGTTGACAGTTGTGAAATAAAGTTTCACGATTGAGGTCTTGGTAAACGACCAAAGCAGCGATGAGATGACGCATTGCACGCTCGATTCAAGACAACAAGGCGTTGGACCAAACTGCTTACGTTAGCTTCTGAAATATATGGATGCCAACCCTGGTCTTTTCGTTTAGTCCCCGCCAGGCCAAAATGAATCTATTTTGAAGATATAGCGATAATTTTGGTATTACTCCGCTCAGCTTCAATTCAAGACAACAAGGCGTTGGACCAAACTGCTTAAGTTAGCTTCTGAAATATATGGATGCCAACCCTGGTCTTTTCCTTTAGTCCCCGCCAGGCCAAAATTAATCTATTTTGAAGATATAGCGATAATTTTGGTATTACTCCGCTCAGCTTGAGAAGAGTTGAGTCAGAATATAAGCATTTTGATCAGATGTAAAACAAATTTTTTTTTCGATTTTTTTGGGTTCCCAATATATCCCCAATTTGTACCTACAAACGTATAATTCTGTATATAAGCCGCATTGACCAGCTGACCGGAATGATGGTAAAATTAGCTTAATATGTTCACGGGTTAACGCCTTATGCTGACATAGGGTTTCACATAAATGCCAATAACTGCTTAACACATGATCCGATTCCGAAGATTTTATTCGACTAAGCTAATCAATGCGGCTCGAATGCTTCATAAAAATATACGTTTGCCGAAAAAAATTTTTTTCGAAATTTTTGGGAAACAAAGGAGAATTTATTGGGTACCCAAAACTCGAAAAATTTTTGTTTTACATCTGGTCATTTTACACCTGACCGATATGGCCATATTCTAACTCAGCTCGTGGAGTTGAGTCGAATACCAAAATTAGCTGTATCTTCAGAATTGAACAATTTCGACCTGCATAAAGGAAAAAGACCCTAAAACCCTACATAGAAACCAAGGCCAACTACCAGAAAAATTTCCAAACCTCAGATTGCAATATTTACTTAACCGGTATATACCGACATAGGGTTTGTTCAACTAATCCAAATAAAATTTGGCACAAATTGTACATTTGCGGTGGGCCACAAATGTGTCACTGTCACTACTTCACCGTACGAAAGCATTAAAGCATTACTTTAATAAATATTGCCTCGATTGTGAGGAGCACCTCACTAATTGTGGCACATTAGTCAAATTCAAAATTTTGTATAGGTAGGCGTACAATTTAGGAGACGAGCATTAAATATTGGCACCACATTCGTGGCAGGTTGGATAAATTGAAGATTTATATAGGTGGGTGTATAATTTAGAAGACAAGTGTCACAGACGGGCACTACATTTGTCGCGCTGTTAAATTAGACATTCACATAAAGTACAAGCCATAAATAACTGTCACTTTTGGAGGCAACGAGAAGTGGCTATTTCTGGTGGGTAACGCAAGCAGCTGTATCATTTTGTGAGAGAAGCATGAAGGAGAGGAAACGCATTCGAAGGCGGGTTGGTTAAAGTCGGTATTTCTTTAGGTAGATGTATCAAGCAGAGAGACCAGCATTAAAAATGGACGCCATATTGATGACACATTTGTTAAATTCGGCACTGTACTCATAATATACGTGTCATTTTGTTGCGTTTCTATGTAATTATATACATCTGGAAGCCCAAAGTTATTTGGGTTATAACCGATTACGGGGTTGCATTAAGAGATAAGGTTTTAACAATACGACCATACCATCGTATAACGGAAAGTACATAAGCATGACCGAGTGTCATACTCTTCTACAAAATTTTCTATTATGAAATCTTGAAATAAACACATGGTGGTGTTTAAGTAATGCATATTGCATGCATGTGTACAGGACTCCAGCCAGTCCGTGATTGTGCGTTTGGGGGCCGGAGAATAGTACAGCTTGTACTATGTAGTTTGACAGGCTTGCTTTAACAGCCATGACCGTCGTAAGACAGAAATCAAAATAATCACATAATATTGCTAATGCAATAGTTACATCAAACACAATGCAGTTGCAGCAGTGTTACCACCGCAGTTCGACTGTTTCCGGTAAAATTTTCTCTGGACATTTTGTATTTAGTTTATAAGGTTCCAAAGCCGAATGATATGAATTTAGCAGCCACGACCTAAAACAACAATATACTTTTACTGGCGTCTCATTTTCGGAGGCAGAATAAAGTACTCGCCTAATATGACTGACCCTCATTTGAGACTCGCTTGACCCTGGCTCGAAGGCAATTCATTCTAAATTAGTAACTTATTTATCTTAAGAAGATATTTTTTCAACGTTCGAGAGAGCCACTAATATGCAGATCGATCGAAAGATGACAGTCGTTTCTGACGATTAATCTACATGTAAGTATTAATACTCTTCTATACGTATTTATAGCAAAAGGTATATTTTGGGTTTACTCCCTTCTATCGTATAAGAAAATTAAAATGTTGTAGTGCCACAAGATTTTGCAGAGAATTATTTGATTCTTGTAATACATGGAAAACCTAACGGTAAAAGCGAGACATATGCACTGTAATTTGACTGAGTCAAATTTGACTGAATTGAGCCAGTCCGACACAGGAAAAAACCCTCCGTCTTAATCAAGTTTTAACACAGATTTTTTGACGGTTAATAGTCTGTAAGGAATACGCATTAAACAGCAACCCACAAAGCAGTAATTTTCAGCAGCGAATAATATGAAAGCGTAATACAAGATATATTTCCTCAACAGTGTAAACATTTCTGATTATTTGTAAGTTGACGCTCCATATTGCTTGTACGCTGTGCTGGCATTGTGGTTATAGTGTTGGTTCAAAACTGTTTTAAATTTTCACATGAGATCTCGACTCCTCATTGGCAGAATGCTTAGTTTAGTGGCGGCTGACATAAATTACATACTCAACGCTCAGGAATTCACCACTTTGGCGATGGGACTTACTTATTGTGTTAAGACAAAAACATCTTTATTTTGGAATTATATCTAAACTTGTATATTTTATACTTGAGTAACAATTCGAACGTTACACAATTCAGTAATCTATAAACAATAGTTATAGTTCAAGGGTCATGAGGTAATGCGTCATTCACGTTAATTTGTGTGCAGCTACTGCACACAGTGGGCAGTATGGTAGCTACGAATGCACTCAAACCGATTCGAGCGCAATGGTAATACCAATGCGCCGTCCGTGCAATGGTAAACTCGGTTGCTTACTGTGATCATTAGCAGCAGTGATTGCACGTGGCTATGCAACTGTATGGTACAATGCATTGACGGCGTGCATTTGAAAATTTTTTTAACATTTTAAGGTGCAAAAGCATACTCAGTTTACACATTCGAGTGCAATAGATTTGATAATTGATCGTGCAATGATAATTACCATTGCAAATTGTAGAGCAACATTGTTTACTAAAGGGCGGCGTCCGTGAAATTGTTTTCGCCAAAGCACGTTCCAGTGCAATTGTTTTTACATTTGCACTAGCTGCAGCAATGGCATAAACATAAGCCTGAAATGTGAACTTTGTTATTGTTTATGCCACTACATCTGTGCGAGCAATGGTTGTTCTATTTACACATTTTCGTGCAGGTGATGGTGTGATTGCACATAGACATAATTTTTAGAGTTAACCAAAAGCCAAGTATTTTTTTTTGCTTTTGCAAAGAACACTTAATATCTAGCTTTTAACCATTTTGTCCCAAGAATCTATGTATGTTTGCATAACTCATTATCAGTATCTGAGCTACTATTTGCGAAAGGCCAGGGCATTTAAGCGCATGTTTTATGGAGATTTTGAACTATGAATTTATTATTTATCAATGTTTTATACCAATTCAGCAATTTCAATCGCGTTGGTGGCTCAATATTTTAAAATATTAATTTGTACTTAAAAGGAAATTTGTCTCAGTTAATGCTTCTACTTATATGTAAACAAGTATTGAAATTTATAAATTACAACTGGAGAAGTTATAATTTGCAGTGCAATTTATCGCGCTGGAAGACCATAGCGCTTTGCCTATTTAATGCATTCCACGCAAGTACCTTTGAATTTGTCGTATTCCTTGTCACTAAAAACCGGTAAATCTATCAAGATCTGCCTACTTGAAAACTTTGTGAAATTTGACTATTTTTGGTAAATAGGGGATTCTCAGTGTGTGTTCATCAATGAAACAAAATAGTTTAACGGATAAAATATACAGATAAGCCAATCGTTCGTCTCCAAGAAAAGATAGACTTACTTTGATAAAACTCAACTTCTTTGGGGCACTTTGGTTCATAGCTTAAAAACGGCTATTCTGACAAGTAATACTTGTCAAATTACACTTTAAGTCAAGAATGAAAGGGTTAATTAAACTTGCATTCGCATTGCTCGCAATTTTTGAGAATTTTCAAATTCCAGGAGATAAATCTGTGCTTTTAAGCATAAACATGGGAATCGCAGTTCTTGGCAACAGGAATTAAGTGTAAATCGTGGAATAAAACATACATTCTACCGCTATAAATTGGCATAAAATTTTCCGTAGCAATTGACATTAATAGCATACTTACCATGCGCATCAATGATTTTCTGATTATGATACGGTTTTTTTATTTGAATTTAAATTTCGTTGCAAGTCCTCATAGTTGTAACATGTTTTTATTAAACATTTTGGCAATGAATGACACCATTGCAGCGCTATAGCTGAAATGTTTTAGAAGCATATAGCAAGGAGTAAGCTATAAATCTGTAAGTCAATATAGTGGCAATAATCTGTCAGGAAATTTTGAGTCATTTGATTTTACGTATACAAAATGTGTTATTTGTCCTGGCCGGTGTCTAGCACTGCTATTAATTGCCCCTGAAAGTCTACATTGCTATCTCCGGTCACAGTTAAAATTTGTGGGCAAAACTAAAATTTGTGCATTTAAACTCTAATTTTTCTATAACAATGCAATTCCAAAAAATGTGCAAAATTGCGTACCCCACAGTTATATTTCATCTATATGCCATCTATAATAAATGTTCGCGTGCGAATAAACAAGTGACTGACCTAAAGGCTTTATAAATAAAGCGCAGATTGAGCTGCAAATTGTGACTTATAATGCCACTCAAACCAGAAAATTTCTTGGAGATGTTTGATATGGCAACAGTTTTCTCGACCAGCTGTTGTAAAGTCGTCATCATTGTTCTCTATATTATTTAGCTAGAAATTGGTAATAAAATAATCGATTACTTATAAATGTCAAGACTGCGTTTGTAAATTGTAACATAAAAATGGAATGCATCAAGGCCGCATGTATGTGTCGCAAATATTGGATAACATAGTATCTGGAGTAGCGAAAATTATTACGAATTGTTATAGAACACCGCGATATGTGAATGGATCTACGTATGAATTTTTGAACGTGGGAACAATCTAAAAATGATTTCTTAACATTTCTGATTCGGCCACTACTTAACATTGATGCGTCATCTATACTATCTAAACTAATTAAAGCATCACAATATTGGTACAGGAACTTAAGTGTTTATGTTCTGTTGCATACAATGCCGCCCAACAAAAACAAATGACGTTAGCGATTCTATATTATGTATTTGTGTCTACAAAGCATTTTCTGTGAAACTACCGTATGTTACGTTATCTGGAGGAATTAAACTTATGCAGATCGCGCAAAACATATAATAAGATCTGCTGTTGCGCAAAAGCAAATTGAATAGAATAAACTTAGTCATATGCTAGTAGTGGTGGATTATCCTCCATATATCTAATGTATTTTAACGTTCGTGGGTCATTGGTACAAACCGAAACCGACAAGACATCCACAGGTATACTTTACAATAAGAAAAAGCGACATACCATTTTTCACTTAAGTCTGATTTAGCAACAAGTAGTGTCAGCGACGTTAAGTCGTATTGAAAAAAACACATTCCCAGGAGTTGTTATCTCTTTGCGATGGCGTATTTTAGAAGAATTATCCGATTGAACGATATATAGAAATTCTGCAAATAACTTTTGTAAGAAATTTCAAATGACTTAAAGAATTCGTTGTTTTCATTGCCTGTGCGAATGCAATAGTATCGTCATCTGCACGACGCGTTTGCAATGGACATTGCAAGTACACAGGCGCGTGCAATGATTATGTTTTTGCACTCGTTGGAGCTTAGGTTATAAACATTGCACAAAGGATGCATCTGATATTTCTATTGCACTCGAGTTCTGGTGCGTGCAACTGTTGCGACCATATGGCTGTGGTGTGCAGTTGCTGCACACAAATAAACGTGAATGGCGCATACACCGGTGGCACATTTTTCATGGTCAAAGTAGCCATAAACTAGATTTTAAGGGTTATTTGCAAAAGCAAAAATGATTCGCTTTTTGATTAATTCTTAAAGATTATGACAATATACAATCACCACATCACCTGCACGAAAATGTGTAAATACAACAACCATTGCTCGCACAGATGCAATGGCATAAACAATAACAAGGGGCGCATTTCAGGCTTATGTTTATGCCATTGCTGCAGCTAGTGCAAATATAACAACAATTGCACTGGCACGTGCTTTGGCGAAAACGATTTCGTCGCCCTTTAGTAAACAATGTTGCTCTACAGTTTGCAATAGTAATTATCATTGCACGATCAATGATCAAAACTATTGCACTCGAATGTGTAAACTGATTATTCTTTTGCCCCTTAAAATGTTAAAGTCTTTTCAAATGCACGCCGTCAATGCACTGTATTATACAGTTGCATAGGCACGTGCAATCACTGCTGCTAATGATCATAGTAAGCAACCGAGTTTACCATTGCACGGACGGCACATTGGGCATTATCATTGCACTCGAATCTTTTGAGTGCATTCGTAGCGACCATACTGCCCACTGTGTGCAGTAGTTGCACACAAATTAACGTGAATGACGCATAATGCAATAACGATTAGTTTGAAACCCAACAATTATTGGAATAGATGATATACAGTCATGCTTAGAAATATACGCAAATTTTTCGCGAATTGTAGCGAACAGTTCGTGAATAATTGGCGAATGGCAATTGAACAGCTGACAATTTTTTGCGAATGATTCGCCAAAAATTTATTTTTCCAGGTGGGACTGTACATACTAGTAGCTTGTCTCATGACCAAGGTAGTGATTTCTAAAAGTTGAATATATCCTTTTGTCAGCCGTCAGTAAGCTTTACCACAGCATTCAGTCATTAAATATTGGAGATCTTATGGCCAATTTATAATCAATTTTGAATCAACGCTGTAGCGTACGTAACCACAATGCCAGAGCTGCGTACACAGACGATAGATGGTGACCTGATTTACAGAAGGAAACCAATATCACTCATATAGCCCCACTGGTTATTAACATGGTTTACGTGCATTTTGGGTCTCTCAGGCGGCACATTCAAAAACCATTTTGGCACAACCCTGCATTGTATATAATGGAAATAGCAGCACAGCAGCTACGCGGAGGGTGAAAATTGTTCTGCAAAATGAGCTACGCCGTAAAGCTCGAGCGGTTGTAGAGATACTGCTATTTTAGTGTATTTTGGGTCTTATGGATCCATTAAACACCCATTTTGACCCAATCCTGTAGAGTAAATAATGACAATAGCAGAACAACACGTGCAGCTACATAGAGGATGACGTCAATACCAACCTTATAGCTCTAAAGTGGCTGCTGAGAGATTATCTTTTTCGTGTGTTTTGGGCCTCTCGGGCCCATTCAAACACCAAATTTGACCCAGTATAACAACGTAAACAAAGACAACATCGGTTTATAATTATTTGCAACTACACAGGAGATAAATTGTTGTACAAAATGAACCCAATAACATACATATTATATATATTTATTGGTTACACAGATTTCACCGGTTTCGAGTATTTTGAGTCTCATGGTCCCATTTTAAAAGCCATTTTAATTAGCCTAAAACATGTAGCCTCTGCAATAAAGCATTCTATGCAGGTCTATAGAGCTTCACTTGCTGTACAAAACCAACTCAATATCACCCCTAGATGTCCATCGGTTTTCGCGATATGGCCGCTTTCGCGTATTTCGTTTCTCATAGGATCTTTTAATTAATCTTCTACATTAGGGTGACATTGTGCAAAAACTTAAAATTACATTTTTATAGAACTTTAATTGCACTACAAAAGCAGCCTAATTTGGCTGAAATATCTGCACCGGTTTTTGAGCTAAAGCCAGGAACATGAATTGTCGAACCTTATTCGACTCCACGCGAGCCCGTTTGAACTTTTTTACAACCAGAAGCAGTTGGAACCAAATTTCGAGTCACAAATACACATATCAACACAAATAGATATTTGACGCGAGTCATTCGGCAAAGTCAAATTTGAGTTATGCATGATAGCCCCTAAAATCCTATAACAAGGCACCGTTGAAATTTACCGCTCTAGCCAGAACTTCGCTACGGTCGTTTTATTCACTGCACAGTATTGAATCAGTATCATCAAGAGTCGATGATGGCCGACTCTGCTGAAAAGTACGACACTCTTCAGCATTTCGTTGTTTTCGTCCGCGGCGATTTTCGATTCTCACTCGCCGCCCCGGTTTATGACACACTCAGTGGATCGTAAACATGTCCCACTCCACTATATTCTTACACGCCGACTAGTACCCACCAGGTTATTGGACCACTACATCCATACCCCACAATGTTCTTGGACCGCTACATCTTTGCCCTCACCAGGTTCTTCAACCAGTACAGCTATACCCCACCAGGTTCTTGTACCATTCATCCATACCCGTATGTTCATACCAATGACTTCAGGTCCCCAGGGACCTTGGGTTGACGAGCAGTTTCCTAAAATTTTTTTGAAATCGTTCGACCTCTAGGTACCTTACAAAAATTAATGGCCAAAAACATGGTGCGTGTGTGAAATAATGGTTAAGCAACCTGATAGTGGCATAGATGTAGTGGTCAAAGAACTTCGCAGGTGCTTGGATTTAATGGTTCAAGAGCCTGCCTTTGAGGGATATGGATGCAATGGTAAAAGAATCTTGTTATGGTAGAGATGCAGTGGTCCAAGAAACCGGTGGGGCTCAAGCCGCTGGTGCAAGCAAATGGTGGGCGTGGATTATGTTTATGACTCACGCAGTGGGCCAAAAAGCTGTAGGGGATAAGGGTAAAAACGACCGCGACATACCGCGGACGAAGACAACGAAGAACTGAAGAGTGGTATACTCGTCAGTAAAGTCGACCATAATGAACTTTTCGGTTAAAACTATGTTAAAACAGCATGAACGAAACTGTTTCGGATTATTCCCGAATGTTACGAGCGTTTTGACCGTAAGCTGCGGCTTATACAGTGCCTTAAATCAAATAAAATGAATATTAATAACTCCAAACCTGTTCTTAAGCTAATAGCCGAAGTCTCATTTTCAAATAATAATCTGAACAACCTATGTAAATGACCAAAATGATCAAGACTCACCGGTGCTGTTTTGTCGCCGAAGAAATATATTTTATCAAATCCGTCGCTAACAAGATATTTTAGACAATATGTTTTGTCCCAACCAATCGGAAATACGTCCATACTGATCTGACCACCTGTAACAAGCGATTCGTAAACAAGCGATCGATGTAAATAAACGGAACTACATCTTTCATATTGAGAAAAACTTTTTTAGTCTAATATGTATCCGCTTTATCAAGTGTAATGTTTTACAAAAAACGACATGCTCAGTGTTTCCCTGTCAACCTCTAGGTCATTAAAGTGGACCTATAACTTAAAACCAAAGATATTAGAGTTAATAGGCTAAACAATCACAACACACAATAATTATCGTTCTACTTTAGTACACTAGTTCACAAGATCTAAATCGAAAGACGGCGGAACGGGAATCATTACCCAGGTTTTTATAAATCAGATATCAATACTTCCATATGCTTAATTATGTGAGTAGTAAAATTGTTCGTTGAATTTGGTGGGCCTCAAGGAGTGTGCACAGTCACGCACAAAAATAAATACACAAAGAACACGAACGCAACAACGTTTATTTATAAACGAACGTTACAACGTTCGTTTGCGTTTACGTTAGTTTGCGTTTCGCGTTCGGTTTTTTATGTACTTGTGACTGCACATCCATGACATTGTAACCTTATCGCTGTGAAAACGTAATAGACTTCAACACATACGTACCTATTGAAAATTGTAATCCATATTCATCAGCAGGAAAGTGTTCGCGAAGATTGGCTAACAAATTTTCCCGTATTTTATTTTCCTGAAATTCAACGTATATTAATTTCTGCGAAGGAAGCAATGTACCCGTTGCAAAAATTTAAAGCATCCACGACTGCATTTGCGACGGGTTCGCTAAAAAATAACCATTAATCTGCTATTCGCGAATTTTCTGCGAATGATAAGCGCTTTTTTCTATCCGCAGCTGTAAGTAGCGTGACTTACACATAATATAACAACAACAACACTGTCCAGCGCCAAAACATATAAAGAAAAACATTTGTACAGCTCACTTTGTAGTTAAATTGGAGACGAGCACACGACTCAGGTAACAATACCGAAAAATATAGCGTTAATTAGCCTCTGATGTACATAATGGCTTACAGTATCTTTTCAGTGCTGTGGTAGTTTATGTAAATGTCGTTGTCCGTTTTGGTTTGTTCTAGGATTCTAAAATGAGTCAAATGAACGCCGCCACACAAGCAAGAAACGAAACTTATAACTTTGTAGGCCCAAGCGAACCATGTTTTAAAAGACCGGAGGCTATTAACAAAGAAGCGTTTCTACTTTCTATTCTTATAAAACACTATTTTTCTTCCCAAAGTGGAAAGTTACAAAATTTCTAATTCAACTACAAAAATTTTACGGAAGGGAATGCTGTAAAGTAATATTAACCACTTTTGGGCTTACCAAGGAAGTATGTAATTGAGACCAATAACTATATCTGCACCTCCTTCTAAAATTTGGAGCAAATTTATAATACTATTAATAGAAAAATAATTTCGATCAATTACATTCGAACGAAATTTCAAATAATCTGGTTGGATTGTGATTTAACGAAATCCAGATCGACTGCAATTATTGTATTACCCAGTTATTTCTGGACATGACTGCAGTCATACTTACTTTGACGAAGCTTCAGGTTTTACTGGAAATCTCACTAGAATAATGCACAAAATTCAGTATTTTAGAACCCAAACTATATTAATTTTGCTTTTGTGTGTAACTTGATAATATGGTTAGACGAATTTAATATATATTTTGGACAACATGTAACCTTAGTATATAAATGCAATGCAATACACATAATGTGAATTATAGGAGTATTTCAAGAACACCTGATGACAAAATAATTTGGATTAAATTATGCGATTAAAATTGCTACAGTGTGTAACTTATGTAAACAGTTACGGGGATAAATATAAGCAAATCATTAGCGAAAATGAGCGAACAAAGTTTGCGAATAGAAGTAGAAGCGCTGTCAAAGATTTTGCTTTTACATTAAATTCATGCCCGTAAATTTAGTTAGCCCAATTGTTTTCCATTATCAGTAAATGTAGCAGCCTCAGTACAGTATTCACCAGCTAATATAGCAGCTACAGTATATGCGAAAAATGGGCGATGCTCTGTAGATTTTCTCTAAAAGTTCATTGGAAAAGTTTCAAATTTTAGTAAAGATCGGTTCGAAAAAGTTTAGCCCGTTTATCAAAAATTTGCTTGCGATCCGTTCGCAGTTTGCTTAGACGCTGTTCTGGGATAGATATATTTTGTTCGATTTCTATTCGAAGGTCATCCGTTCGCAATAGTCATTTCTGGTAAGCACTGTATGCAAATCCGAACAGTGACTAATTTATGATTAAAAGTTAGAATAG
The DNA here is from genome assembly GCA_030248225.1 of Trileptium ribeirensis. NCBI lineage: Eukaryota > Metazoa > Nematoda > Enoplea > Enoplida > Thoracostomopsidae > Trileptium > Trileptium ribeirensis. The sequence goes on from JASANE010017107.1 coordinate 99,876, forward strand.
GTCTGTTCTTATCACATATAGCCCATCTAATACTACTTGAAAGTTTGTATAGTATATATAACGTGAGTTTCCAGAACACCTGGGAATTGGAAACACTAAAAACCCAGTGGTCACGGCTATCTAGTAAACATTATGCAAAACATACCGCGTCAAATTTAACGAATTCGTTTCGTTCGTTTTGTGAACAACTTCGGCCAATCGGTGAAACATTAATCATACTCCGGCGAAATTCAACGAAATTTCCTCTAAAAATCATAAATTAATGCTGTGGGTTCTTTTCCTGGTTTTCTTGGCTTAATAACGGTGATAAACGTATCTTATATTACTATGTATACTGATGAGTATATTATTAGTAATCATTTTAACAAAAAATAGCTGTTACTTCAAGTGTAATACTATATTAAAACCCACAAATCAGATTGAAACCAAAACCTTAAATTTTAACGTTTGGGTGGCAAAGAAATTGCTTAAGCGTGAAGTCCGATCTTAAGCCAAGGCACGAAAAAGCTATGCCCTTCGAATATTTTTATATCACTAGCTAAACATGCCTAGTAGTCCAAAAAAAGCAGGCGACATAATTTCTATCAAAACACAGTCATGCCATTGAACTAAAATGAGCAATAAGGCAACTACTGTTGTCTCTGCAACTGAGTCCATGTTCTGTTTATATATTGCTGCCATTACGAATAGTTTGACTTTGAGCAGAGACACTGCTTAAGCATGAAGTCCGATCTTAAGGCAAGGAACGAAAAAGCAGTGCCCTTCGCATATTTTTATAAATCTCGCTAAACATGCCTAGTAGTCCAAAAACGCAGGCGACATAATTTCCATCTAAACAGTGTTATGCACTGAACCAAAAATGCCAATAAGGCAAGTGCTGTCTCTGCAACTGAGTCCATGTTCCGTCCAATATATGTTGCTGCCATTACGAATAGTTTGAGTAAGATTAATGAATAGGCTTAAAGTAGCAATGTACTAATCTTTCAGGATTTGACACGACTGTATTTAATCCACGATTATCACACATTCATTATATGGCACGTAGAAAAATATCGGCATTAATGTATGTATGTGTTGTAAAACTGTTATCACTGAGCACTATTGAAGCTGTAGCTTACAACTTTCAGTCAAAACGTATAGCCTGAATGCAAATTTATTGCTCTTAAGCTCACACTAGTAGTCATTACACGTACTTTTAATATTCCAACTATTCTGCAAAAATACAAGTGTCAGTGGATTTATGGCAACAACCACGGTTTATGAATAATGACCACTTGCATATAAAAGACCAAAAATAGATGCTGCGCAGAAACCGTTGTGTTAAAAGCCATTGCTTTTAAATATTGGTTAGCCAGATAGGAAGACTGACCAATTCTGGTCCAGAAAATGTTATCATCCCTTATTTCGTAATCTCAGGATGAAATCAACAGTACCCATCGATACAAGCGAAGTTAAAACTTATCCAAATAGAGCCAACTATTCAAAAACATTACAACAGCGAAATATATTAAAATATTGGTTTAACATTGTGCTTTAGGATATGAGCTATCAATTCCGGCCTTTAGACAATGTTAGAAATATCGATGATATATTAGGCTGATTGTAGACACAATGTCAAAATAACCAAAACCGACAATTATATTCAAGCTAACAACCGCGATACCATGGCGATTTTAACACCAAGTTGGAAATTTCTACTATCTTATTCAGTTACTAAAGCGGTTATAAGTTATATATTAGACCTGCAGTTGCAATAGTTCAGGTCACCTGTGAAAATTTCTATCCAATCACCTTAGCGGTTACTACGTATGTTAAATGAAAACAACAAAATTCGCCTTGTTGTTGGTCTAAATCTTGTAGTTGATTAAACTTTATAATATGCTGATGGCTAATCGCAATATATGGAAAAAACGTCGCTACATCCACCAATCCGGTCATGAGGTGTAGTTCTTGTAATAAAAATCTGTATTAATACTGTAATCAAAATACAATAACCTATCTTACAAAGAAAAATTAACAATAAATACTACTCGTTTCGAATTTGCCACGTACTACGGTGTATCTTACTTGGAGTAGTAGGTTTTGCAATTTGTTCATAAGGTTAACCTTGCCTACAACTTGGAGCAACACGTGGATGTGTCCGTCTCTGAGATCCGAAGCTACAGAGGGGTCAAAGCTACTTTATATCGACTTAATGTTTGATGTTACCTAGTGTAAATCCAACAGTAATAACATATTTCAATTAAAACACGCCTTTAGACTAGCTTCTTAAGCCGGGGAGTGTGTCCCACTTTTCCACCCTCCCGTGATTTGACTCCACCCATTACGAATTTTGAATCGGAACGTCATCGGCTGATGCTGCGAGGGAACGTGGAGAACCCAGTTAGATGGTGTCCCCATGTTTCTAATGTACTAATTCTGCAATATCTACAATATACGTACATTTGCATACACAATGTTTAATGCTACACTTTTGTTTGAAGCATTAAAACTGACCGCTTACACGGAAGTACCACGTTCGACAAATAACGAAGGCAATGGTTAATAAATTTCTGAAGCTTGTCCTCGCCGATCGCACTTTGAATCGTCTAAAAGCTGTTATTTGACAGTAATAGTTTTAACTAATGTGATACATGAAATATATACACATAAATGGGAGTAACAGGAATTTCTGTTACGGCAAAATTCCAGTTCCGATTCCGGTTAAGGTTATTTTTTGCCGGAATCGAAGTTCCAGCTTCGTGTCTTTTGGATATCTGCATGATGTATTATGTGTAATAAAAATATTCCATTTTCAGCCAAGATGAACTAACAAACTATTGAAACACTACTATTGGTGTTATTTTTTGTACAAAAAATGAAATAAATTCTGTCTTTGTGCTCGCTCAGGTAGCTTTGCTTAGCTCTTTTACTCTAACAACACATATTATAGACCTCTACTAAGCAGTTTATAAGCCAGAGGTATATAACACTACTGCGCTGAACACTGATTTATGACTTTTGAAGTACTTCAGGCTTTAATAAATATGCCGTTTAGTTAAGTTAGAGCCTTACGGTTCCTGCTTAGGCGTAGGAACTTGAGACAAAAATTGCTGCCAAATATGTCATTATAGATAATTCTCATATACAGTTGTGGACAGACATAACAGATCTTTCGCGACAAATCCTTAGCGAAAAAGTCCGCAAATTATCCACGACAAATCCGCTAATTGGTCGAGAAAAATTAACAGCTGTTCAATTGTTATTCGTGAACTGTTCGATATTTTCGCGAAAAATTTGCTTTAATTTTGTCAGTAACTGTACTTGAGACACAACAGTAGTTCACTCTGTGACGGGAACTGCGGCGAGAGCGTGGGTAGTTTGTGTTCAATGCGTATTTTTAGTATAAAATTCAGCTACGTAAGCCTTTTTATAGCCAAATAAATACACCCGCTATGTATTAAGCGAAACAATGGCTGTAATTTTCAGCACAATATTAGTGGCTTCTTCTCAGAAGTGTGCAAAAGGTATAGTTTGCTTGTTAAGTGGAGGCATGGGAAGTCGAGAAACTGACAAAATTGTGACAGTTATTGCCAAATGTGGTTTTTAGCTAATTCAAATGTACACGTGACAGTGCTACACACCCAACAGTTCTTTCAAAGGCTGGCGGAAGCTAACCCCATGAGCTGGAAAAGTTTAAAAACGTCGAATCACTTTTTGATTTGTGGTGTAAATTGCAAAATTTGCTGTTACTTCTTACAAGGGTTCTTCGCAATTGATCCAGGACTTCTTATTGGTACCTTAATGACAGTAACAAAGGTGGTAACACTCGAAACTTAACAATTTTCAATAAAATGATAGTTTAAAAAAAACAAGTTTTACGATGTAGGGCCCTAGTACTTGCCGAATTGGCTGCTTTCTGCATAACTGCATTAGCGCATCTAGTAATCCAACTCGTATGGCTATATCTATTGCCCCATCTAGCCGCCACCGTGCAACTAGTTGAAAAACTGCCAAGATTTTACAATTTTGTCAACAAAAATTACCATTTATAGCCCCATACAACATATAGAACGTATGTATATTTAAAAGAACGAAACCAATATTTAATCGGTAAAACAACCGTATATGTCCACCATTCATCCCAAACAAAGAAACGAATCAATAATATATGTATTTATTTGTTTTACCTTATGGATAAAACCAAGTTCCAATTCCAGGAAAAATTTTAGTTTCAGTTGTAGCTAATTCAATTCCGGTTACTGACTGGTACATTTTTGTATTTCGCAAATGGCGCTATTGCATCTACGGTTGTGAGTAAATAACTTAAAACATTAAAGCAAATCTCTCTACATTATATTGAGAACACAAATTTCCCATTGTTTGAAACGATAATAGTACCCCAGTAAGATGGATTATGGGATGTTAAAACAACCAATAATTCTATCAATTTCGATTTTGGCGCAAGTAATATTTTTCAAATCTTTAAAGTTCCGATCGATATCGATGCAACAAACCCATTACTATTGAAACAACTTTCGGCCGGAACTGTAGATTATAATTATTCAATACCTAATTCTTTGCTAAATTTGTTCATCGGTTTTTAAGGCAGGTGCCTAGAAATATAAGTACAATGACATAAGAATACAGCCATAAAAACGTAGTAAGTTAAGGGTCTTTACCCTTGCCCCGACCAGGGTGAGGTCAATTTTGAAGCTGCAGTTATAATTTTGTTACTATTCGACTCAGCTGCACGAGGTGGTTCAGGAAATATCCATTTCGGCTAATTTTGGGGGCGGGTGGGGGTTGAGCAAAAAATTTCATACGACCCCCAAAACTGGAGGGCCGGAACAAATTTTTGTCCATGATACCATTACCCCCCAAAGTGGAGCGATAACACACCTTATAACCAGAGAAGTAATGTCTAAATAGATCACGTCATGCCCGCCGCGTTTATATGGTGATTTCGGTATGCGCCTAAATAAAAGTAAGAACAGCAATATCGAACTCTGAAAATAATAATTGACGATACTTGACCAAGAAGTATCAAAAACCGAAAACTGACTCATCGTGACTAAAATGCAACGATTTGGATACAAATTATTGCAAACCGGAAATTGACTATAACGGTCGAGAATAGCATGATCTGGCCATGATCATAGCAATCTGAAAATTCATTGTAGGGGACGAAAATGCCATGATTTGACCACAAAGTATCGCAATTTCAGAACTAGAAATACAGGTCGAACATACAATGACTTACCACGAAATGCCGTAATTTGAGACCTGACTATATGGGACAAAATCCAAGGTTTATTCACAACACATGGTTTACGAATATTACTTCGGCCGGGTGCTAAAAAATTTTCAGGAGGCACATGCGCAATAAATGTGTATGATACTGAGGACTATTATATATTTACTGGTAGTGTGGCTAGAGCGCAGGCCTCACAATCATAAGGTCAGATGTACGAGACCTCCTGAGCGCATAATCTTGGGGAGAAATACTACGTTGCTCCATAGTACCCACCTGTACAATGGCGACGAGCTTGCTCGGAAGTAAAACATAGTTTTCGCGTCGGAACTAACATCCCTTCACCTTCGCTGCTTGTGCTTCGGCAATAATTCTGGCTGCAATTGCCATGAAACGGAGAATCAGCGCAATTTACACCCTAAGTATATGTTGGGGACCTTTAATACCTTAATATACTGAAGACATAGCAAATAACCTGCATGCTCTTAGGAGATTATCACCGTGAGACTCTGACTAGCATCGGGGCGTCTCCAATCATACTGTGAAGTAGCCTGATCCCCATCTGAGGCTCCACACCTACACCCTATCAGGCACATGGAAGATTTCGGCAAAATTAGGCAAAATTTGTCGACAATTGGTAAAATCAGCGCCAAAAAAATTGCAAATGAGTTCTACAAAATTTCAAAAATTTAACCCCCTGACGACCTCCCCTCTGCCTCCGGTGACGCATCCGCTATTCCCCTGGGATCTGGGACCTCGGTCATGTACGAATAATAAATAATTACCACAACTTCTAGTTCAATACCATCCTTGTACGCGACGACACCGTTTTCCGAGAAGACATAATCGAACATCTTTACGACTAAAACAAAAATTTAAAATCGAAATAGAAGCCATCCTAAATATATATTATTCTTACACCACCGTCCTAAAACGATATTCAATGCTAATATAAAGTACATTTTAAAAAGATGTCTATATAACGTATCAATAATTTAGTGAATAAAGTAACACATTTGTTACAGCGGGCGGTGCGAACTGTTGTGGTAATCGAGTGTTTGGAGTGGTGGCACGCTTTGCACATAAATATGTAGCTTATTGGAATGCGTGCAATGCTTGGAACCAATTGACCCAGGTTAAATCCGCTCCAGGAACAAAATTTGTCCAAGATTACACGAAATAGCCACAAATTGAACGTCGCCTTAAAAGCGAGCAAGCAGCGGTCAATTGTGGCGAGTACTATGCTAAAAATGGTATATAATATATATCTACATTATTTGCAATAATTGTTGCAATGTCACTTTATCGTTGCTTCACATGTACTTTTTGTCCATTGCATTTGCCAGGCGTTTTCATGTTCAACAATGTTAATACTACGCTGGTTTACAAATGCTTTTTTATACAAAGACGATTATAACAATAGTAGAATGCGAGTAGCTACGATTTCAAAAATTTCTATAGCCATTACGGCAGGTTCACAGGAAACTCGTCGGTAAAACCATAATTTTTGCTAAACGAAGCTACAGTGCTAATGTAATTATAGTTGTGAATTAATACTCAAATAAGGATGACCTTCACTTTTGACCTTCACATGCGTACAATACACAGCTGTTAAAAGCCCTTAGAGATAAAATTGAATACACACATATGCTATTTTAGACAATTTTAAATTTTGCGCCCGTACAACATCGGACTATATTGCGATAAGACTGTGGTTTTAGCTCAGTAGGCATGGTACCTTACTTGACAGAATCACTGGCCGTCATGAATGAGGCTATGGTTTCATGGCAAGCATTTAAAAACGTGGTGTTCCAATAATTAGAAAACAGCAAATTTTATAGGTGCATCGTATAGTACTCTAACACCGTTTCAATTAACCATATAAAATTTCCAAGTTACCGATAGTTAACTTGCTACAGCATATTTATTGAAATTTTATGGGGCTTTTTGAAACACCCACATAGGTTAATTTGGAACATCGCACCGGTTTAAAAAACGACCACACAAAGCCACAAGCTGAATGAGGTCGCGAAACACGGATAACGGTTATAATTGCTGAAAAAATATAGAACGAAGTAAAATAATAAAAATTACTGCATACAGTCTATGGAATGTACTTTGCCAGTAACTATGTCGTAAACAGCCAACAGCGACTAACTTTTGCGCTGTGCAGCAAATTTATTGTAAATTTGCTAAAATAGGAGTAGAGTTAAAGTTTAAAAATGAATCTATTGATATTTAACCAAAAAATTTTCTAGCTTTTGAAAGTTATATACTTACTAAAATTATAAAATAAAAGTGGTGAACCCATAAAACGTGTATTACTTCAGGCCATTAGGCCATGAAACTATAACAAGATCTCGGTTCATTCTTCTGTGATAAATTGACCAGTTTGTTTTCAGTGGCTAAAATAACGAAAACAAAGTTCTAGGTTACTGTTAAATCCCCGGTGGGTCTCATTTGATTTTCCATCTAGTCTATAAAATCTATCTGAATATATACTGCAACCTCTAGAATCTTGGTAACCTAGTGGAAAACACCCAAACAATGAAAATTGACAATAAATATTTCCTAATTTCGATAATATACAATTTATATAGGGTTGAAAACCCCAACCTTGAAAGTTGCATTTTATTACTAAATTGCAACCGCACATTTTTAGCCAGAAGTTGGCGCAATCGTCCAAATTACAAATTCACAAATTTGTACATTTCTTATAAATAATTCCGCTTATCAAAGTGAGTGCAATAAATAATAGGACACTTAAAAATTTGCAACCCGGATATGTGTGTATTGTGATTCAATTTGATTTAACAATAATCAGCGGAAATATGTGTTATCAACATTAAGAAATAAAACATTATTCGAAACTTGCAGATCTTCATTTCTGGGTATTTTGTACAAAGTAAATAAAATTTTAGGGGGAAGTCACAACTTGTTTTTTTTATTTTACCGACTGGATAATACAGGCGGGACGTACATGAGTTTAAACGGTACCTTATTTTCTGTATTTTAATGAACAAAAACAAAGTGATAAATGTATCACATATGTAGGCATTCAACTTGCATATACGTATAATTTTCATATATAATTTCACATCTTTGTATATACTATCTCAGGAGCGAGTGGCCTATTGGAGCGAGCGATGTGTTTGAGGAGTTCACCCGGGATCTTGTTTTTACAATATTCAAGCCAGATTTTAGAATATATTTCCTAGGTCGTAAGGTACTTTAACTTTATTGCAGAAAGCGTTAATGACCAAAATAAGACTGCCGTGTTAAAAACACGGTAAGCAATCAATACTGATATGGAAGCAATAAGCATATGTATAACCAAGGCATTATACATACTTAAACAGTGTGAATGTTTTACAAGTTAGAGATTTGAGCCGTTGAATTCACTAATAATGCAATAAATCCATCTCCAAACGGAAAAATTAAAGAGATTACATTAGCTAGTCGAATTCCGCGTGTGCAAAAATTACGCATCGTGAAATTCCGAATCATTGAATAGTGTCAGTGAAAAAAGAAATGAATGAAACAAATTTGAATATGAAGGTATTTTGTGGTTCCTAACTACCATGAATCAAAACCTACCCGTGTCAGGTTATGTATAGATTTACTCATTGAGCTTACCTAAAATTAAAGCAGCCGTCTAAACAGCCATGTCATGACCAGGGCCTAAAACCACCACTTCTCAAAATATTACTTGCAAACATCGCTATACACCGCCTTATCTGCAACATCAGATCATGGTTTCGTAGCTACTCCCTGAGGAGCAAAAATTAAAATACAGTCCTCGCCAGAAATGAGCGCTGCTTTCAAACGAACATCCAAAAAAATATTAATCTTTCGATCACAACTTGAACAAGTAAACTCTATACCTCGAACATCTTTCGAACAGATATCGAACATGACGCGAGCAGCTCAGCCAGTTTGAAAATATATTTTCAAGACCGTATCCTTACACTTACAATAATTTCATAATATACCCTTGAAGTATTTTTGTGTCGATATGCACGTGATCCAGATTATATATATCAGATTGACTTTAAACATATTATTGTATTCATTTCTTCGTACTACAGTAACCGTATTATTAAATATTTAATCCTGGGAACGTCAGTAGTTTTTATTTGTAATTACTGTTTGCGGCTGTCATCGTGTTCGTGTTGTATAATTTAATAACATTTTCTTATTTGTGTTCTTAGTTGTTTAGCATTATTTTTAACAGTATCGGCGCTGTGCCGTTACAATATTTTAACCGTGTCTTGTAGTAATCAGAGGCGTGTGCAGGGGCGAAGGACAGGGGCTAAGCCATACATGCCGACTTACCTTCAAGCCAGGGAGTAGAGGCCCCACGGGAGGTGGTGGCAGTTGTCCCAGTGGGGTAAACCCATTGCCAGCAAAATTTTTCTAAGAGGGTTGGTGGTGAGCGCCTTTTTTGGTTACCATCGCCATATTTTCACTTACAAGTTCACTTTCCTCCGCGCGGGGAAGGAGTAACCCCCTGCCGGCATATATGGGCTAAGCGCACACCCCTTCTCCAGTTTCGGCAGCTTAGACACTTCATTTTGTACTCTAAATTGCAGCATATCACAATAGAAGTAAAAATATTCATTAGGAGAAATTTCTGGGTCCGGAATTTCCAGTTTCTTTTGGTTATGCACGTCCCTGGTAACAGTTGTTATGGACACTAGATTTCTTATTATACTAGATTTTAGATTTTAAACATTAAGAATACTTTTTGATTGCTACACATGAAACTGCGCAATACTGGAGTTTTGCCGTTTTGCAAATTACTGGAAGAGGGTCATGTCTTCTTTCATTTGTTGTTCGTCCAAATGCAAATTATCGAAAAGCATTTGATTGTTGATATTGGTGTTCTACGGCTCTATGGATAGTGTTGCCGTAAATTTTTGCTTCGATCCCATCCTAAACAATTTTGGGATCAGTGGAAGAGTCCCCAAATAAATAAAGGGGAATCCTTTCACAAAGTACCAAAAATATATCTAGTACTATGGCAAAACGGCTAGTCAAATGTTTGATGCAACCGGGTCACCTATATCTGACTCGGTGACACGGTCGGACTGATAACCTGATGACCCGGTCGGCGATATGACCCTAACTGACCCGGTTCCGTATCTAGTTCCAACACTTATGGGAAGCTCACTCACACCTGCCTAGCTTTAATCGTGCAAGAAATCTCGTAAGAAATCCATACAAATTGTTTCATCGCTTTTATCTGTTATGTTGTGCCGTTGTGGCCACCCATGTTCAGTCGCGGACACGGCCCATCAACTGGGAGAGGTCGGCCCTTACCGTCACTAGCTAGGCTTATGAATATGTGGAAAACTTTTTCGTTTGGAGCGTCTTGGGAGGGGGGCCGACCGATTCGCCACCCCCTCCATGTGTCCGCCAGTGCCAATCTTTACAACAGCATTGCGTGTTTACCTCAATGCGATACATAACGATTTATGAATGCATAAATAGGTGCTGCTGGTGATATGGTATGTACAGGCGGCTCGTGGATAAGGTTATAGGCTCAGCTCAGCTCGGCTCGCTGCCGGCATAGGCTAGGGTCGATGAATGAGAGATAAAGGCTCGGCTCAGCTCATTGGCTCCTATACCTATTTCCCAAGGTGTGTATCTACGGTAAATCACCGTCCTGACCTGTATGACCCGTCCACAAATCTTATGATTGAGCACCATGACCGCACGACCCGTTTTTATCAGTGCCCCGTTTAGTTTTTAAACACGCATGTAAATTTTTACCATAATATGTAGCAATAACAACTACTTTTCATTATGCGCGAATTACAGGTCGGCCTCCTTCTTCGCCTTCATCCTTTTATGACGAAGACGAACACCATTACGATAAACGCACCGTGAAGCTGGCACGGGCAATTGGATGTGCAATGGTTGCAAATGATCCCGAAGAAAATTTTATGTTTCCCGAAGCAGTAACGCAGTATGACTACCATTTTATACAAATTAAGGAGCACCAAATTCACATTTTACAAAAGCTGGACGTAGCCATTCAAAGAAAGATGGAGCATGCCGAGAAGCTGAATATTTTAAATGCTCAGTCAGTTAGCCAAAGCCACATCCCAAGCGGTTTGATCATCGACGAAGGTTCGTATTTGCCATCGACGGCCAACGAAGATCTAGCAAGCGCTGTGGAAACTACAAATTTCGAACCGCAGTACGACATGGCTCAAACCAGCCACACAGGGACTGAACTGAACAAATACATTTATCCAAGCGTTCTAAACACTTCTAAAACTGCAAGCGTCCTCACGCAGCCACAGTTGCGATCAACGCCAAACGCTTCAACGCCGAGCATGGAGCTATCAGAAGCAGCAGCACCATCTGCACAAAAGAAAGCCCAATCGCGATCTCACATCATTCTAAACTTGTTAAAAACATTCAAGGGCGCCGAGCTTAGGGCACCACTGCATGGGCACCAGGGGTAAATAGGCCCTATCTCCACAGCGGCTGCAAAAAATAAAGGACGTAGTGTTATCTCAATATCCCGCTTAAGAGACTGAAAAGGATGCAAAATGTTGGAAAAACTGCGTCATTGTGATAGATACTAATTTAAGGCGCAAATACTTTTACAAACATAATAGTAGATTAACCTGAGCAATGCGGACTAGTGCCTACTAACTGTTTTAGTTATGTTAACTAGTTAGTTATATACGGTATAAACGCTGGTATTTGCTTAAACTGTTTTGTGTTATCTGTTTTCACAGTAAATGCGAAAAAATTTAAGGTAAGTGGCTATGCTGATGTGCACAGTTTAAATCGCGCCGCATCTTCCTTTGCTTTAAAAAGATTCTCTTCACATCCGTCAGTTGTTTGCCTTAATTGTTGATAGCTTCATCTACGGGACTATATCAACTTCAGTCACCTACAGCAACTCGTAACAGCGTTCAAATATAATAATACAAACTACGTAATAAGAATAACCAGTAACGTAAATAATATCGTTATCGCAGGCTCGCAGCCAAGCTGTGGCTACAATATATAAGGTTATTATACCTATGTTCTGAAATGTTGATTAGTGTGAACACGTGTTAATAACTGTCACAACACGATGTGACGATGTCATGTAATGTCTAGCTGTAATATGTACTAAGGGTAGCCATAAAAGTTGGTAATCATAAAATAGTATATAAATACATGTTGTATTTTATCGTTACAAAACAGTTATACTCTATGCAGTGTACCCTTTATAAATATAGCACTTCACAGTATAACAATCCTCGCGTACTCCACTATGTTGATCATTCTGTTTTAGTACTACATAAAATAACTGCGCATCTAACTGCGAAATAATAAATTATCACACCGTTTCCATTCACATGAAATCCACATGTCTCGAACAACTTTCAAACATTTGTCGAACACGTCCTATGACTCATTCGAACAAATGTCGAACAGAAACTGAAAAATTTCGAACATGGCTCGAACGAATATCAAACACTTATCGAACGAACAACAGTCATTTCTGCCGAGGACAGTAGAACAGGCAAATGAATAATGTCCATCCATTTCCTAACATTACATATGAGGTACGTAAAGTTTGTTTTTGTGCACTTATTAAGATTTATCAGGTTTTATGTAAAACATTTCAAACTGTCGGCAGATGAGCCGTGTTCATAACCGGTAACATGATATCATATATTTCTATTTTTGCAATCGTTACGTGAACTGAAAACATATTCTTTAGGGGTTATCTATACGTAGTTATTTTTGGTCAAACATAAAATATACACCCATAATTCTTCAACGGTATCGTAAATGGCCACAGTGTCCTTAACTGTTAATTATCTTAAAACTTCCGTTGAATTTTTGTAAAATAACACCTATCCTCATTAGCGTTTAGTTTGGGCACTGTTTCAAACAATATGAAAGACACGTTCCACCGCAGCAATGGAGCCAACGAAAAGTTTGCCATAAGTTATGTTTACACATCCTTTGCGTATCCACCATAGTAAGGCCCTTATGGTTAAGGAAGTTGAAGCCAGATGTCATGAGTTTAACTGAAACCATTTCACTGTTCTCAAAATAGCGCCATTTGACCGAACATGCGATAAACATAATAATGTGATGTAGTACATTATGCTGAACCACCATTTTTAGACAACATATTATTTATAAAAATGGGTCTATGCCCATACAATAGAGGATAAAGTATTATTAAGGTAAATACCAGGGAGTAAAAGGAATTGCGGTTCCGGCGAAAATCGTGTTCCGGTTGCGGTTCCGGCGAAAATCGTGTTCCGGTTGCGGTTCCGGCAAAAAATAAAAACCATACCGGAACCGGAATTCCCGTTTAAAAATTTTGTTTGAAATTTTCCACATTTTGCTTCATCTGTGACCCCGACATATGTAATATATGTATGTATACAAAGATCAAGTTCCAATACAACCCAAAACAAAAGATTAACTCAGCAATTTGCCGTGTGAAACGTAAGTAGGGCACATGATTTCAGTAGGCATTTTCATCGTGACATTGCAGGAGTTTGTTAACAAAACGAAACCAAGTCGATGATTGTAGCAGCTATTTTACCCATTCAGAAGTCTGCGGTGTATGTTAGAATAAAACCAGTTCAACTCGGTAACAGAGTATGGGTTATTTAGAAGTCTTTCGCTGTAAGCTTGGCTAACACAAATTGCGTCAAGCACCAGCCAGTGCGATTGGCTAATATAAATTGCGTTAAGCATCAGCAAGTGCGATTGTGAACTTTGGGAATCAGTCTACATTGATATAAAGTAACGTATCTGCAACGCAGCCAGAAGCTGCGTTCTTCTTAATGAGCTATATTTATTGAAACTGTGCGACCAGTATAACAGTTTGTCTCATTTATAGTATTCTTATGAGAAAGTTATCATCATTATCATCTAGCTGACAGGCACTGGTTGCCCAGCGGTAGCCTAAATAATGTCGGTGACCACTGATCAGAAAATTATAGTATACCATTCTTTATTTTCTTTTGGAACAATATAAACCAACAATTTCAAGTTGCCTACAGAATAACATGTAACAAACGTATGTGTAGTAAAGGAAGGCGATTGGAGACATACCGAAAGTGTTTAGTCTACGCCCCATGTAAGCATGAATAGTTACAAGCACATTCAATTTAAGGCAATTTACGCAAGGCTGTATAGTGGAAGGATTTTTTTCTTCTGAGGTTCCAAAAACCAACATGATCGATGAATAAACATTATTAGCTTCCTCAGTCTCATGAAAGTTCAAGAGAGGCAATACTGCCAGCGCAATACATTAAGTTTAATGTAAATGTTATTTTTAATACATTTTGAATCCACTGTACCTTCATTTCTTCCTTCATCCGTTTTACTATTATGTAAGTTCCGAAGACCAGGTTCCGGTTCCGGTGCCCGATCCTGTTTAAATGGACGGTTCCGGTTATTCCCTGGTAAATACTGATCAAATCTTTTAAAGATATATAACTCATGTAAAGCATCTGTCAATTTAACATTTGGTGTTTCAAACATGTGCTTGGTAACGACAAACCACGAGCACCAGTGGTCACAAAAATACATGTGTATTTATTCGTAATATAGGTAGAGTGGCAATGATGACTTAGCAAAACATCTCAACCTGACAGCGTCCATGCAATGCGTCTAACTACTCAAATACAAAGCAGTTTAAATGTGCAGAAAATTCATTTCATCTGTCTGTGGCAAGAATATCTTAGCACTGTGTTAGTGAATTTTTATATTTGTGTTACATATTCAATATGTATATACATAGTCATTACGAGTAAAAAACCCAACAAGTTAGTACGAACCAATAATGCAGGCTTGAAAAAACCCGCTTCTTTCGGAGTAATTATTTCCGATAACTTACGCTCATATTGGGTATCAGCTAGCTGCTCGGTAATTTTGCCCATATCAGATCCGCCGACTACTGCAACCGGTACACGCTTGCGCAATTCTAGTAGAAATGTGATCATCTCCGGAGTGGCTTTCTGAAATTATTCATGTGTTAGAGCCCCGTGGTAAGCAAAAAACTATTAGCGAATGTGCCCTTGATGTTAATAGCTATTTATTACAAGATCATGTTACCATTGTGTTTACCCTCCGTCGAGCGAAGTAATTCACTAAAGCACCGGTTTTGACTCTGGCACTATCTATATATGTGGCTTTCCTCGTATTTTGTTTTAAATATTTGTCAGTATGCATGCTGTCCTGTCGGCAGTGAGGATGGTACCTTCACCTTCAAATCCCCATGTTCGTGAAACAATCGCCCACCCCACTCGCCCCAAATATCCATTTTCAACTAAATCCAAGACCTATTAATCTCTTAAAAATCATTTTTTTACAGTAAATATTTAAATATAGTCACGGACAGAAATCGGTGCACAAAAATACGAACTTAAATTTCTTGTATAAATATATTAAAAGAAATTTTCTACGTTAGTTTTTAAACGAACGTTGTAACGTTCGTTTGCGTTTACGTTCGTACACGTGTCGCGTTCGTTTTTAATACACTTATTTTTGTCCGTGACTGTACAGCTATTTCGAATGCCAAAACGCTATTTTGTAGCCTACAAATATTTGCGTGCCATTAAACGTACATAAAAATATAAAAAATATTTAGCATAGAAAACAAAATTTGTTCCCGCCTCATTTTCAAATATCGTCCAAGAATGAATACGGGGGCCCGAAAGTCCCCCACTTTCAGAAAGCTGTGGACACGCCACACATGCACTGGCGCGTGAACTTAGCCAATTGCTACAGGGTGTTGCTCGCCTCCGTGTGCTTATGTATGAATTCTCGAGATGCATTGTTCATCAATGGTCATCGTTAACAATGATCGGTCCTAAATGCGCTCTGCTACCTATAAAATTCTTGTCAACCTCATGCTCGAGCGGATCATAGACGAATCCATCAATCCATTCTGCTGGGATGATATCGGACTAGACATCACACCGTCGTGTAGTATAACGATAGTAAACACGTAATAATTCGGTCGATATATCCCATGCATGACGATAAGGCATCAGCACAGTCCGAATTTGACGCTACAGTACGCGCCAGAAATGGCCGTCGCATTTATAGCGAGTGGATTGCTCGAGATTTTGAATTTAAATAAATAATAAATTTTTATTTTTAGAACAACTTTTTTTCGAGCGAGTGACAGTTGTTGTGACAGAACCACAGGTGGATCTGGACCCACATATTTTTACGTGGACCCAAAAAATTTTTGCTGAACCCACGCTGGACTCAGGGCAGTTTCGGCGTCGAAGACATAGGGTATGCTAATAAATTCTATTACAAAGTGCAGGATTTCAGCCGTTTGTGCTTACATCTGTATATAGTTGCTTGCTGCTGGTTTTACGGCTGGCCCTCATCGTTTATCCTGGCTTGGGGCAGACAGAGAATAATATATATATATTTGTAATTATGTAATAATGTGAAATTGAGTTTCATAATTATGTTTCTTTATTGAGTAAAATTTCGTGAAATTCTACAGCCAAAAATTGTAAGTCTGGACCCAGCGTTTAAGGTCTGCACCAAAAAAATTTGCTGGACCCAGGGTCCATTTTGAAAAAACCCCGAGTGGCGGGTACTGGGGGGAAATGCGAGGACTTATTATTAAGCCGTTCAAAACTAAAATGAACATATCCTGCACATGTTAATGACCAACAAATGGCAGGCAGAGTGCGGAAAGTTTTGATACCTAAGCTCAGTTGTCGTGGGCTCTCGTAGCCTGTACGCAGGATACTATCGCGTGGATCGCGAAGGCCAGTTCAGCTTACTGCCGGATAAGTATCCGGCGCTGGAGCAGAAAATTGTTCGAAAATACAATGCTGCTACATATAGCGTCAGTCAGTCTACACACATCAAAATCATGGTGTTTCCTAATGTAATAGTAATGCATCCGAACTATTCCGCGAAGAATGTGGATACATATAGTCATCAAATCCTAGACCACATTCAACCCGCCTACGGTTCCATAGTATTGAGCAACTACTTCGAGAGGATCACCTGGTTCCAGGCTAGCGATTGAAAACAGTGGCAGCGGTTTGTCAAATTGGGATAGCCCACAAGTATTGGTCCAGGTATTCGCGCCATAAGGTCTTAGACACAAATAAATTCAAATAGTTGTCTCATTAAAAAGGCATATATGCATAAATACATAACTTACATTTCGCGGTTTCGTTAAGGTACCATCAACGTCAAATATGAATATCGGTTTCATAATGTATATATATATATGTGTTATATTATTGCACCTAAAGTCTAAAATTTATAGTTTTGGCTAATATAGCTAAAGTACACGATCGAATGTTTGGAGTCGGTCACTATATTAAGAGCTGGGAACGGAGCGCATGTTTTGGGCCCGGACCTGCCCAGTCCGTTGGAAATCCAGGTCGGTCCGGCCCGGTTACAACTGTAATATTTGTGCCAGGCCCGTTTGTAATTGGCCCAGCTGGGCTGAGGGGCGCAATTATTACTTCTGCACTGTGCTAAAATTTTCGATAGTTTCACATTTACTAATCGAGCAAAATCTATTACAATACAATCTATACACCTTCGAGATAATGTGGCATGAATAAATTATGATTAACAATCATGACTTATTACGAATAAAATATGTTCGGTAGACATCGGTCATGTATTATATATATATGTAATGCGAACACGTCGCATAAACAATGTCGAAAACGTATGACATCTGATTTGCATACGTTTTACATCTGATTTGCATCAGATCTGGACGAGTCACCGACAATATATAAACTGATGATCTTTCATTGAAACAGTCAGTTCGTTAGTTCAGTTTGTAATTCAATTCGTCAGCCACAGTTCACTTCATTATTGGTCGTTACGCTATCGAACCGCTATCTATGCTAGATCGCTGAACGAAGAAACCACAGAAGACTGATCTTACTCGTAAGTACATGATCTTTAACTAGTAAATCAAAGTGACGAACTGGGCGAGACCGCTGAAGATTAATCGATAACCGGCTGACTGAAGCTTAATCGAAATTTGATAATTTGATTACAGTTTAGCTGATAAAACAGCAAAAAACATTGATACTTACAATTGGTGAACCCGACGTGATAAGAACGCAATCTTCTGATGTCGACGCCGACGCGTGCACGCCAGCACTCCGGCCTTCCCTCTTTCGGGTCCTGCCGGTTCTTTCTGGGCTGGCACTGGCGATTCTCAGGTCTCCTGTGGTCCGGACTTCGACGGTCCTGCATACAGTCGCGGTAAACCGGGTCCCTCAAGTCGAAGCCCCCTGGTCAACGGTCGCTGTCGTTTCCGGATCAAATGGTCGATTCATGGGCTCCGGTCAAAGCAAGTGGCGACGGTCGAGAATGCTGGTCACGGGTACAGTCAATCCGGGGTTCCCCAGTTTCATCGGTTTTCATCTCCCTGGTTGCTCGGGTCAAGGTCTCGGTCGACGACAGGCAACCTGCCTACGGGTCATGCTGGTCATCGGCGGCGTCGAGCGCAATCCAGGGCCGGTCAATCTGTCGCAACAAACCAAGGACACGCTGGCCGGGATGCTACAACTCCTCAAGGCAAGTGACAAGGCGTTCGTTATGCTACCGACGAGGGACGAGATGATCACGGAGCTCACGCCATTCGGACCTGATGTCCTGCAATTGGCACACAGTCAGCTGGCCATAGTTCAGTTTCAAACTACCGCTGGACCAAGTCAAATCGAACGACCACAGCCGAGCGCTACCGCAGGTCAATTCTATCAGTTGCCGCAGTTCAACCCGAAGACACCGCAGTCGTGGTTCAACCAGGCCGAACAAATCCTCGGTTCAATCAACGACGACCTTATGCGTTTCCTCGAGGGTACGACCCTACCCATCAAGCAGCTGACGGTCAACGGTGGGACAATTCATTGCGATGCTTCAAAGATGCAACTCCGACCATACGTCCCGTCCAGCATGCGACGAAAAATCTTTGACGCCGCGTACAACCTCAGCCACGCGGGTTCCCGGGCAACCCTCTACCAAGTCGCCAGCAGCTACGTTTGGCCGGGCATGAACCGCGAGGTCAAACAATGGTGCCGCGAATGCCTCGAGTGTCAAAGGAACAAGGTCAGTCGCCACACGAAGACTCCGGTCAAAACAATTCCGACGCCGGGGCGGTTCCACACGATCCATATCGACATCGTCGGGCCGTTCCCACTTTCCCTCGGCAATCGATACCTGGTCACGGTGATGAGCATGACTTAAGAACTACTACATGGTTGCTACAAAGTAGTAAAAAGTAGCCAAAAGTAGTAAAAAGTAGCCAAAAGTAGTAAAAGGCATGACTTGAGAAATACTATATGGTTGCTACAAAGTAGTAAAAAGTAGCCAAAAGTAATAAAAGGCATGACTTGAGAGCTACTATATGGTTGCTAAAACTAGCCAAAAGTAGTAAAAGGCATGACTTGAGAACTACTATATGGTTGCTAAAACTAGCCAAAAGTAGTAAAAGGCATGACTTGAGAACTACTATATGGTTGTTACAAAGTAGTAAAAAGTAGCCAAAGTAGTAAAAGGCATGACTTGGGAACTACTATATGGTTGCTACAAAGTACTATTATGGCTTATTTCTCTTTTCTATAAAGCTGTTAATACAAAAATGTATCTTAGTGAATTTAGAGTACTAAAAATGCAAACCGTAGTTGGGAATATAATAATGCAAACGTCGGCTACGTCTCAATTACCGTAGAAAATCGGGCTTTAATTAATTTTATTTCGGAAAACCAAATAATAGTTACAGCCATTACATATCAATTGCCACGAGACATAATTCAATAATGAAACTCAGTTTGACCGCCGGCATTCCATCTTTAGCTTGAATCAAGCCAAAAGCAGTAAAATGCACAACTGAAGTATCAAACCAAATACTACTACGGGTTCATTTAATTATCATTTTCTTTGAAGCTGTGGATAATACAAAAATTGCGTAAATATCTCAAATTTTGTGCACTAAAACGTCAAGCACTGTGAATATAATAATAAAATAGCTGTTTATTTCCATATATCCAAATGATCTGTGTATACAATATATTATTCTAAGCGCTCATGTGAGTACTTCTATCTGGTTGAGGGTAGATATAGTATTACAATTGATTTGTCGTCAAGCACTGTGAATATAATAATAAAATAGCTGTTTATTTCCTTATATCCAAATGATCTGTGTATACAATATATTATTCTAAGCGCTCATGTGAGTACTTCTATCAGGTTGAGGGTAGATATAGTATTACAATCGATTTGTATCCATTGGCTGGGCATAAGGTGAGCCCATAGATAAGAAATAATATGCCTTAAATGCATGTTACATGTATCGCTTTTCGACTATAACAACGAATACTGCTATACCTATATAACAATATCACTACGCACGCAAATCCAGAACTATATAAACTGATAGAAAACTATACACGTTGAAACAGAATAGCGTATTATATCATGGATCATACACAGTACGCACGTACACTTCCACGAAATGTAACTTCGCCTGATTTGTTGTAAATATTCCACCTCATATAAATTCCTAGGTACCTTAATATTGCCCAAAACGGCTGATTAGCATTCTAAATTTGAATTAGCATTCAAAACTGAAACAAGTGTTTTGTTGAGATTATTTCTGCCATTACTAGTAATGTTTTTCTGGGTGCAACTCGTTTAAAACATTCGCTGACTTGAAAAATTAAAATAAACAAAAATAGCACACAAATACACTGCAAAAACATTTATCATTGTTGTTCTGCTCCTCCTTCGTAAAATAACATATTATACAAGGTAACAATACTACGATGTAACATGTAAAATTCATATATTTATAAATGTAAAATTTTGGAAAAGGTTTCAGCAATAAGTTAATGTTCTTACGTTTTTCAAATACGTTTTAAGGCAAATGCCACTATCACACACGATTTTTTAAAATTCTAACCGTTACAATGGCGACTGGCAATACAACGTTACGTGTTTTAATTTATATAGTAGTATCTGTGAGTTACAGGGTTTAAAATACCTGTAACATTGCAATTTTTATATCAGATTTAGCCAATAAAGAGGCATTGTATATGCCACATCAACAGATAACTATGTTGCATAATCAATTGCAACTCGTTCCATAAAATTTAGTCGCTTTGCTAAAACTTTGGCAGCTGGCTTGTAATATATCTCTAGTACTTTTCCTAATACCTTGGCATATGTTTTTGTGACTATTATAACGTAGAATTTTACAACATCATGTGCACTGCATTTGCATTACAACGCATTTGTATTAAAACATAAAGCAATGAAGCCTTGTTCCAAAATTTCACATGAATAAACATATCAATTTTACATGTTATATGGTAGCATTGTTACCTTGTAATATTCCTTTTACAAGGTCACGAGATACACTTCAGAGGCAGGGTTAAACTATGGTGACAAAATAATGAAGCTTGTAGCCACTTCATAATGGCAACCATATCATTGATATTGGATCATAACGCAACATATAATACACCGGAAAATTTGGGCTCTAGGCTGAGCCGACCGATTCGCCCACGATGTCTGAAGAACCATTGTGGAGCCAGACTCCAGTTTCGTACATGCTCATAGGGCGGTGGGGTTGCTTCCGAGGACCTGCTTGTCCCCACCCCCTGAGAAAGGTCACCCAAATCCCCTGGAAGCACCGCACCCGTAAGTATACACTGATTGTGCCGCCGCAGACCTTGAGCATGTATATATGTTAAGATCTGTGCTGTTAAAGCCGAGCCCAGTTATCTGCAAAATCTGGAGTCCTCTCTTAAAAGCTCTTTTATAAAGTGACCAACGTGGTTTTATAACAAGTGATATATGTATAGGACAATAATTTCCAAAAGCAAGAACCGCCGATATGAAATCGGCTTGGTGCAAAGTTTTAGGGCAATATTTTTTCTGTCCCTTTCTTGTTGGGCGTGGTGTGGTTGTCCCCCCCTCTCCGGCGTTGTTCCGCGGGGCTCCCCTTCCCCCCTGGCCGCCCCCGTCCCCCTCTGGCTGCCCTCAGGTCCTGCTGCGCCCCCCTCGGTCTCTGTGTTTGGCGTTGGGCGGGTGGTCTTGCTTGGGGTGGCCGCTCCTGGGTTGGCGCGGGGCTCGCTTGGGCTTCTGCGGGCCCCCGGGCCCCCCCCCCCCCCGCATGTGTGTCATTGTCTGCACTGAGAGCCGTGCGTAGTGCATTTGCAAAATCTGGGTAGTCTCTTAAAAGCTCGGTTATAAACCAACAAACATGATTATATCAAGTTATGCAGGTATAGCACAATAACTTCCAAAAGCAAGACAACTGATATTAGATAGGCTTGACTTTTAAAAATTTTTAAAGCAACATTTTCATTACATATATTGTCATTACAATATACATTCTCATAGAGGAAGAGGAGGTAAAATTACCTCTCACCCGAGTTATTGGACCACCGTGGCAGGAGCTCAAACCAGCCGCCCTCCCTCTAAGGCATCGTACCCACCTCCGTCAGCCGGCTGACCCCCTAAGAGGGCAAATGCCTCGACCGCACTCCGTACCCCTGCGAACCGAGTTACCAATGTGTCTGAGGAACCGGAACGCAGCCAGGACTCAGGATTCATACATGCACATAGGGAGCTGGTGGTACAGGGTTACCCTACAAGTCCCGGCTACGTCTCACAGACATGTCACACGACTTCAACCCTGGAGACGCCGAACCCGTAGGAACTCTTGGCGGCGCCGAAGGCGGTGGTCCACCCATTCCCGCGGCCGATCACCCAAGCCCCCTTTGAGGCCGGTGGACTCACACCTCCACCCCGAAGACCAGGCTACCCCCTGGTACCTCGGACCTTCAGCATGCATAGCAAGCTCTGTACTGTGAGAGCGGAGCATAGCGCATCTGCAAAATCTGGCGTAATCTGTTATAAACTCATATAAAACATGTAAGAATTGATGTACAGCACAATAATTTCCAAAATCAAGAACCGAGGATATTAAATTGGCTTGGGTCTTCAAAGTTTTAAACGTAGCAGAACATATTGTTAATTTGGAGGTGTGCGAATATATAATCTATCTATTTTGTGATCTTTTATTATTTTGAGCCTAAGGGACTGACTAAGCTTGCCATCAGAAGGGCCGAAGCGAATCGACCCAGACACGGTGATTAAAGATGCGAGCTATACGGATCCTGTCTAAATATGTACATAGCTAAACCGAGCCTTCTATGGTTAAGGGAATAGGGCGAACTACAGCCACAGCTTTACATACCTGTCTCTTTCTCACTTATAATATGGATGTAATTCGTATAATATTTACAATGACCAAACTATTTAATCCATGCATGCTCATAGACGGGAGGAGGTTGGGAGTTACCCCCCTCGACAAGGTAGATCCCCCTGGCAGTTGCTCCGAATTTCCGTTCCATTAAGGCAGCGCACCGACGCCCCCCTTCGCGCCGACTGGCTGAAGCCTATAAGAACCCAAAAAGGACCGCGCTCAGTTCTCCACACCCTGGCTACCTCTACTGGGACCTCAGACTTCGGACGCATGAGCTCTGGAGAATTTAACTGGCTTTGCAGCACGCTGAATAATAACCTAGCTGAGATTAAAGCATCCATCAAGCCAGAAAGCAAGCTACACGAGATAAAAGTTATTCAGCAAGTAAGTAAACATTGTATGTTTTTATTATTGTTGTTCATAAAATAAAACAAAAGTTAAGTTGAAATTAAAACAGAACCAGGATAACGTCGACATTCACATGCCTATTCTATTCACTAAAGTATGCACTGGTGAAATTTGGGTCGGCTTCATAAATATATCTCTATTCATTCAATGCGGTGTTATCAATTTTTTCCTTAATTTGATGGGTTCTGTTCGCGCAGCAAATAGGAACCTGGCTGAAGCCTATAAGAACCCAAAAAGGACCGCGCTCAGTTCTCCACACCCTGGCTACCTCTACTGGGACCTCAGACTTCGGACGCATGAGCTCTGGAGAATTTAACTGGCTTTGCAGCACGCTGAATAATAACCTAGCTAAGATTAAAGCATACATCAAGCCAGAAAGCAAGCTACATGAGATAAAAGTTATTTAGCAAGCAAGTAAACATTGTATCTTTTTATTATTGTTGTTCATAATATAAAACAAAAGTTAAGTTGAAATTAAAACAGAACCAGGATAACGTCGACATTCACATGCCTATTCTATTCACTAAAGTATGCACTGGTGAAATTTGGGTCGGCTTCATAAATATTTTCTCCTCTTTGGGCTGGCTGTACTCCGCTCTATTCCCTGAACCATAGAAGGCTCGGTTCAACTATATATTTAAACAGGATCCATACGGCTTGGATCTTTAGTCACGGTGTCTGGCTCAATTCGGTTCGGCTGTTCTGATGGCAAGTTTGGTCCGTCCCTTTGGCTCAAATAATGAAAGAGCACAAAATAGATAGAGCATATATACGCGCACACCTACAAATTAACAATATATTCTGTTACTTTTAAAACTTTTAAGAGCCAAGCCAATTTAATATCGGCGGTTCTTGCTTTTGGAAATTATTGTGCTATACATCAATTCTTACATGTTTTATATGAGTTTATAACAGATTACGCCAGATTTTGCAGATGCGCTATGCTCACTCTCACAGACATGAGCAATAC